>LTDI01000206.1:0-40183 GCA_001654545.1 Fusarium agapanthi
TATAGCTAAAATAACACTTAGTTAAGTTACTTATAAAAGTAAGGATTTTATAGTAAAATATTAATTAATTAAGTAGTATTTAGTATAACCAATAGCTAATTACTTTTTTATATATTTTATAATAGCTTAAAGTTATTAAAGTATTAAATATATTAATTTTAATAAGTAGTTTCTTAATATAGCTTTTTAAGCTTTAATAATAGCTTTATATAGCTTTTTACTCTTAGCCTAATTAAATAAGTCTTTTTTATTTTATTTTTTATTTATAACTATATATATTTAATTAAATTAAGGTTCAGGATATTAAAAAGCTAGTTAATAAAGTTAGTATTAGAAAAATGCTATAAACTTAAAAACTTAAAAATAAAAATAACTATTAGTAGGCTATATTACTAAGTAGGCCCCCTATAGGGGGTCTTTAGTAGTTATACCTTAATAAATACTTAAGGGGTGTATTATATATATATAATAAAAGAATAACGGCCATGATGAGTCCTTGGGTTTTATTATTTTTAGATCGCATGACTCCTCGTTGATGGTGTTCTTAAATGGCCAAATCCGTGCTTCTTAGCAACCCTCTATCAAGCTCTCCCCACGCCCATCCGCCATTCACATTGCTACTCTACAGCATCAAGTTTCCTTGCATGGGTTCATATCTACATTGCAGGCAGAGGTTGTTACATAAGAGGGTCTCGCGACACATGCTATTGTTCCTTTCATAGAAACTTTCTCCTCTGTTAACTAAATGAGACAATATCGCAATTCTGATCCGATCTTTGAACATGACAGAGAGCATCTCGATGAGTCCATTGCGGCCAAACCGAGGGCATACTAGGCCGAGCTTACTGGCTCGGGTTCGCCAGGCTCCCGAACGACGACGTTATATCATGCCAAGATAACACAAGTACGAGGCCTATCAAGCGTTGAAATATGCTGATCTCGTCTTTATTGCGCAGCCTAGACCCCGTCTGCCTTTTCAGTCGTGACTGATCGGTTGCTATCTCTCTGATGCCGATTATAATGCAACCCCACAGGCCCTGATAACTGAGACCGTTTCTGTGCCCAATATGGATCCTTACTGCTGAGGATGAGGCACACTACGCACCTTCAGACCAGGCAGATAGATGTCTATCTTGTCGAGCGTAGACTAGGTACTACACTACACTACACTACACTACGCTACGCTACACCCGCATAAGATAGGACATGGATGGTTCTTTTTTAGCCGGCAGGCCCATCGAAATAGGACGCATCTGAGCTCTACAGTACTCTCTAGTCTCTAGCGACATGTAAGACGGCGGTTGAGGATTACCGCTTCAGCTCACTGCAAGTCACTATCACGAATCACGAGCTTGTGCCCAACACCACACCAAGCCATTTCAAACCACACCAGCCAGCGCATGTGCTGCGCTGCGATCTCTTCCTTCAGCCCTGATCCCAGCCGCGAGGCTCGTTTCCTGAAAAACATGCAGCAATTTTCTGCGTCTTTGATGCGATGCCACGCGATGCGATGCGATGTGCGGCTGCATTCGTGCCGCCCTCTGCATCGACCGAACTACCTGCTTCTGTGTCTCTTCTCTTCTCTTCTCTTCTCTCTTGACTGTTCCGGAATACATTGCCTTATCGGTATCGCGCACCATCTGGTCTTGGTCTTGGCCTTGGGCGTTGTCGTTGTGGTTCCTTTTTATATGCTGTGCCTCATGCTTCCCCAGCTCTCCACCCAATGTCTTGCATATCCTCCCCTCCAGCATTCGCTGACCGGCTGCCCCTTCATCGCCGCGTCATCAGTTCTCCTTCCTCTGCCATATTGACCGGTTGTTGATATTATTGAATATCGTACACCGCCGTTTGTTGTACTCGTTCACCAAGGAAATGACTGGTTGGGGCTTGCATTAACCGCAGGTGTGCGTTTCTGTGTTTGGCGCCCTTACGGGCCGCTCGGCGCGAGGTTTTGATACAAGTGTCTCCATCTTTCTTGATGGGCGATGTCGCCATGGATGGATGTTGATAGAACTGGGTCCGTCGCACCAGTACAGCATGTACAACTGTTATGCAGGTAGGCAGATCAACATTAAGCACGCAGCCAATCTGAGCTACTGCTTTCGAGACAATACGAGCGATCGGTTTAGGAACAGCCCGGTTGCGAGTCAGGTAATTCAAGACCTGTATGACAAGCCGATTGAACCTCCCATAGCTACAGTGCACATCATCGCCTTTGATAAGACAGCGGACAGTAGGCAAATATCTCGATCTTCAATAGTTATGGGTACGGAAGCTGCACCGGCCCAATCATTTCCCAGGTTTGCTTCTGTCAGATAAACTTTATGAAACACAGGGCACGGGAAATGGTTAGGTCTATTTGATCTTCGTCGCCCAATCATTGTGAGCTGCAGGTCCCGAAACAATATAGTTGCATAGACAAGACAAGTCGACCTAACGATCTGGAATGGTCACTATCTCGGTCCACTTCAGAAGTTCCAACTCGGAATTGCTATTAACGGTAATAACTAACACGTCGGAAAACAGTATGTGGTATCTAATGCGTTATAACAAAGATGAAACGTAACAAAACTCTCTAGAAACGTTCTAAGGGGTATCGACTTGGATTAAGAGCATAACTTCCCTAGTCCAAGGCCATCGCAAAGTATGCAAAGAAGTCACTGTGGTGAAAGACAACTCAACACAACGACTCACAGATTAATAGTGAAAAAAAAAAAACTGAAAAAGCAAAGCAGAGGTCAAACATCCAAACTCTTGTCCGTTGCGCGGGTGTGAATATCGATGGGTGCACCATCTCAATAGCCGCACATCTCGGCAACCTTTCTCGGGCCGTTCCGACCCTCTCACTCATCAATCCTTTATGAAAAATAGCCCCCTGGATGATCGGTCCTCACTCACTCACACCAGACTACGGCAGATCCTTTCTCCACTCACTGAAACTGTAGTCGGATGATGGAAAATAGCATGTTCTGCAGCACGTGCAGCATAACTGCCACACAGGTTGGCATCAACTCTGGCCAGACAGCCAAGTCCAGCTTCCCTTCCAGGCCGACGTCGATTTGGAAGAATAGTCGGATGAGTCCCCGCACGGCGAGACTAGCCACCAACTCACATGCCCACGTTACCGACGAGGCGTAGAAAGTGAGGCCAAAGTTGTAGTCCTCTCCCTCCGTATCGAACGCAAAATATGGGTAAACGTCTTTGTTGGCTCCGAAATGCAGTACTAGAATACTTCCAAGGAATGCGACCATTGAGACGTTTTCGGCAAGAAAGCGAATGAAGACATTGCGGGTCTGGAGCTTTTGGTATGAACCAAAGCTTTGCGAGTTCAGCCCAAGAATTGTTAAGAGCTTATACACAGAGGAGGTCATCATGATAGGTGTGATGACAACAAGACCTGTTGATGACAAGATCTGGAGGGTTATGAATTGCTGTGGTGATCGCAGTCGTGCATATAGCGCACGAACGTACATCTGGTAGGTCAACATGAAGTATCTGGCTATGGTGTCAGTAATGGAAACAACAGTACCTGCGTACATCAAGGCTTACAATTTAAAGATCCAGCTCAAGGGATAGCTTCCAACACGCTCACCCTCTCGAATTCCTAGCACCCAGCCGCTCAACGCATCCAGCAGGTGCACCGTCGCAACCCAGCCATAGACATATACTACTGTCTCCAAGTTATTGTGTGGTAAGGTTCGGAGGTAAATCTCTGCGTATACCTCTCCGATCACGTATGCCATGAGGCCAATAAACAGAGCGACGCAAAACCACAAGAACCGCACAAAGCTTGCCGGCAACCACAGTCGGCGCATCCTAACTCCCTGTGGCCTCAGCTCGGGTTCAACTTGAGTTGCATCTGCGTCGAATAGCTCAGCCGTGACATTCCGGCGCCGACGGTCCCTACCGTTGAACGTGTCTGGCTCTCCGGTCCACCAGGATGTGGTAAAGATGCGTTGAGTTTCTGATAGCGAGTGACGAAGGCCGATGTGCCGCTCGTTAGTCGTGAGAATGATCAAGGCGATCGTGACAGGCAAGGCCATGATGATGAAGGTCCATGAAATCCATGCTGTGTTGTGGACGAGCAAATAACGCGCCCTATCATTGTAGTACATGGGTATCGGGACGGCAATAGACAAGATGGCGATGAGTGAGACGGTAAGTGGAAAACCCAGAGATTGGGGCCACCAGTTGAGGCTGTAAAGGTTGAACACCTTGGTGATCCAGATAAGAGCAGTAAGGTTGTAGAAACCATAGTAGACAAATAGAAAGAACCAAAAGTTGACCTGGACTCGGGCAGCTCCATGGCCAGGCGTCTTAGATCCGTCGGGGAGTCTATCCTCGTCCCCATCACCGATATGGTCGTCGGGAATTCTATACTGAGGAAATGGTATAGAACACCACGCCACAGCCTATTCTTGAGTCAGTTGGTTCTTTGTTGTTTCATTGGAGCTCCCAGTACATACCAACAAGGCCGGCATCAACACCAGAAATGCATACCGACTCCACCACTTATCAACGACCCTCTTCACCGCCGACTGTCTCGGATCAACCCAAATATCCAACACCCATCGTTGCCAAAGACGCTGCCACAAGCTCCTATCGTCCTCAAGGTCATAACCACTGTCCGTATCGTCGTCATCTGCAGGAAAAGCACCATATCCAAGTATATGCACGCTACCTCTGTTGTCTGCGGTATTCGAGAAGAGGCCAAGTTGACTGCGCCTTCGAGATACGACGCCAGGACGCGGAGGAACGGCGCGGAAGCGGCCTAGGAGAGGGGCCGAGTCGTTGGGTCGGACGTGCGACTCGGTGCCCTGCGTGAACTGAAAGAAGCTGGGCATGGGATGAAGGGAGGGAGTCGGTGTAATCGAGTTGTGATATCAGGCTACATTGAAAGGCTTCGACTATATATTATGGCGTGTTCTGTATAGTAAGTCGATGGATAGCGTCTCGAGTCCTCCAAGGCACATTAATTGGATCCGTCGAGTATTAGAGGAATGATTATTGTGAAATGTCGGTATCGTGAATTTGGAAGTTGGTGTTGTTTTGTCCAAGCATTAGATTGGGCTGATGTTGGTCCGTATCTCGGCTGACAATGGGTAGGCATAGAACAGGGGTCCAAGTTCCATCTCCCTTGCTATGACGCGCTACCCGTGTTAGTGGCCTTCAGGGGCAGGCCATTTCAGGGTCCTTTCAGGTCCTTCTAACTTCTAAGGAACTTGGGGTGGGCTTTCAGCTACCAGATTCTCTGTCATAAAATCCAAATCTTTTTAAATCTTTTTATCGAGTCACTATTTAGTCAAGACTTTCTTTGCTTTCTCCGCGCATAAGCATACCTTTCTGGGAGGTTCGAGGCAGTAAATGCAGTCGAGGTAGCAGGGACTACTACACCCATTATCTGTGGCACTGTGGGTGGGAGAACTGGGTAGTGAGTAATTGAAGAAAGTAGAACAACATCTCATTCGCTGCATGTGATATTACAAAATATAGCTATCCATAAATATCCATTAACGCCGCAGATCAACGCCTCTCATAACCCTTCACTCTGAGGATGTGCTCAGACTCTCTACGAACGATTCATCATCCTCCTGCTCATCTACAAGCACACCCCCAGTAATATCATCTGAGAAAGCCACCGTCTTGGCTGAAGCATGCTTGGCAGACGGCTCAACCAAGTCACCACTCCAAGGCTTGCATTCTTTGACATGCTCACCGCAACGTAGACAGGTCCAGCCCTCGCCCTCCTCTCTCTCCAATCGAGTAGCCAAGCAGATGAAACAGTATACACACCCACAAGGTATTGTCTCATATGGGTTGGTTATGTCTGTCTGGGCTGAGCCAATGACACCACTGGATGCTGCTGCTGCCATCACTTCGTTCTCAGAAGTTGCTGTATTCTGGTCCTGGTAGCAAACCGCGCATGTTCTCTCAGGGAGGAACGCGTATTCACCGTTAGCCTTACCCTCTTCCTGAGGCCCCGTTCTGATAATGTCTTTTGTTTTCCGCCATGTCCTGGTCAGCCAGCGTCGCCATCGCTGGATGCCGATCAGGGGTAGTACGAAAAGCAAGAACTCGGTGAAGGCATGCCAGACAAGCTGCCTGTTGAGGTACTCGAATGAGACCTCTCTGCTTACTTGGCTTGTGGGTGGCGCAAGTCTCATTCTGAGAATTCTGTCAAGGAGGGTTCGGTATCGTCCATGCAGTAAGAAGACTAGAAATGAGACACATGCTGCTGCTGAGTGAACAGTTGAGAGGGCAGATGTCAGTTTCGATAGTCGCTTTAGTCGGGGACTTGGCTCGTTGTAACCATCGTCATGCTCCAGAAGCCAGTCCTCCCATCTCGTCCAAGCATAGTTTCCAAATACTGTGACAAGTCCATAGAGTGATTTCTGCACCTTTGATGGTGCTTTGAGTATAAGCCTGTCGTTCCTGGCGTCGGTATATTTGAGGTTTTGGAGAGCCGCTCCGTATGTGGCATCGTGGTCCCAGACAGTGAGTTTGAAAAGCACCGCCCTCAGACCCAACATAATCTCAGCTGACCAGTCATCATGCAGATGCCCTCCACCAAAATATTTGAGACCGTCGCAAACCTGGTCCTTTAGAATGTCCAAGAGCTCTACATCGAGTAGTTCAGCATCGACTTGTCCTACTCGAAATGCAGGGCGCGTGCCCTCCCTTGTCGACACAGCATCCCAGGCAGATCCTATGCGATTTAGGGGGTAAGGTAAGCGCTCGAGGTTGGTTCTAGGTCGAGAAGATTGCCGCTGTGCAGCGATGCGAGCAGCAACTTCGGCCTCACGGGTTTGGCGACGCGCAGCGACGCGGCGTTGGGCTTGGACGAAGCTCGAGTCGGTCATTTGACCTGGTGCATGCGCATGAGGATGAGGGCGTTCGTTGAGTTTCGGGTATTTGATTGGGAGTCTATCGGTCGATTTGGTGGTGGGTTTATCCGGCTACAGCTGGGTAGAGCGAGCTTTCGTTTGTTGCAGGTGATAAAAGCAAAAAGGAAGCACGCCGTTCAGCTCGTCTCAGCGCATCGCATTGGATCTCATCCGGGATTGTGCGGGCCCATCCATGACGCCAGGGCCGGGGGTTGTCGAGCAGAAGCCGAGCCGAGGTGTTACAGTGCCTAGGCCTTATCGGCTACCATACCGTACCGTGCGTGTTCCTCCCTCGTGCCTCTGCCCAGGTCCATACCTGCTCGTAAAAGAGTAGGGGACTTTTTATTTTCACGCGCTTGTCTTACTCCGTGCTCACTGAGACTTGCCTTAGCGCTTGTTTCCACTCTTCAGAGAGCGAGACAACTTCTGACCTTATGGAGGGGTGCCAAAATTAAGTAGCCTAAGGACTCCTAAATTTATACTGAGCTTTCCTCAAGACTTTTGTCAGCTTGAATAATATGTACCTACCGCTGTGTCTCTCTGTTGGCTGGGCCATAAGCCGGGACCCCCTCCCGCTGCAACTCCTCTCTTTCCCCCTTGCTCCAATGAGGAGAGGGTGTCATATAGTAGCTCGAATGGCAGTTACACAGAACTTAAGATGGCAAGTGCGGCTCAACTCGTCCCAAACCACCTCAAAGCTTATGTGCCTCTACCTACCTAGGTACCTTAGGAAACACATCTCATCCAACAAACTTCGGCCGATACCATCAAATCATGAAACTCAGAGACGCTTCATTCTTAGAGCATCGCAAATCGTCGACAAATCAAACGTTTACCAGGCTTTGGGGAAGATAAGCCACACTCACTTGGCAGAATTCAGCTCTGTATGTATGTTTGAGGCTTGACCAGCGACCAGCGGCCAGCCATCAATGGCGCTATGATATCTCCGATAGCCCTGTCTGCAACCAGTATGTCCCAGACATCTGGGAGCTGGGACTGACGACTAGCTGCATGGCACTGTGTTACACAGAGTTCCTTTGGAAAAAGCAATTTTTATGTTGGTTGTGCTGCAGGTGCATCTGCATCGCGACTCTTCTGATGACTTCTTACACGTCAGAAACGTCAATCCTCCAGCCGGCGACCAGGCATCTCCTCCTCTGTGGATACCATCCAAATAATCAGAGCTCGAGTTGCTAGCTGATGAGACAGTGGCTGCTCTTAGTGACTATATTGCCTGCTGTCTTAAGAGAGACGGGAGCTTTGCAAGGCGGTTCAACAGCTGTCCAACAGTATAGACCAGCCTGCCTTTGCTGGTTAGACTTCACTTTAACGACTACCCTCAAACGTATAATCGAACGACACGCACGTACCGTCTGGTATGTCTCTGTGAAAATCCCCCAGTGCTAGATGCACCAGCAGCCCGGTTCTCGTGCCAGAGTTGTCATCATTGAGTCGGGAGCGGCCCATTCTTGGCCCCTCTTCACTCTCCTGATCACCGAATCCAACAACGTGAGACCAGTAACATGGCCACTTGCGTCTGTCTGTCTTCTAGGTCACAGCTGTCGTAACACTCAATGGATAAAAGTCGACATGGAGATGCAGGCGGCCGTTTTCTGACAGATCTTCCCCCTACCTGGTCCTCGACTGGCAACCCATATCCACGCCACATACCTCCCTGGGGCCAACATGACTGGAGGATTCAGGTACTGTAACATGGTTCTGAGATTTGAATCTAACTCAACTACCCACCTCTTCCAATCATGATGGCGTTGGATCATTTGCTTTTGTTTAATCCTAACGACCATCTTCTCTGCCCTACGCCTCCACCACGTTGCACTGGTACCATGTCCTGCATGTATTTGTATTGAACTCGTAGTTCCATCCATCTCTTTCCATTTCTAATTCCTTATTATGTGTGCATATACTCCATGGCTCCGGCACTTATCACAAACCTGTTCAACCTGTTGGTTCTTGACAAACGAGCTTGATTCGGTGCCACGACACATCCTTTATCGATTCTAGCCTACTTGTTGGGCGCCTACCACTGGTGTTTGCCAACAAAGCGAAACTGTACGGGGTCTTGAGACCTCCTATCGTCGTCACTTGGAAGATCCAGTTCGTCGATCAAACTATGGCAAGTTCCTCACAAGATGAAATTTCACCTGGGTTTGAACTCAACTCGAGTCAAAAACGAGTTAGTATGGGAACCTCAAAACCCCAGAAGCGTATCTCTTCAGCTTGCGATCCTTGCCGTTCTAAGCATATAAGGTGCGATGGACTCGTTGGTACATGCACTCGATGCAAAGAAGAAGGCAAACCGTGTCATTACACCAAGTCACGTCGAGGGATCCGAAACCCAAAGAAGACAAGTTTGAAGAAGGAAGAGGCTTCGGTGAACGATCGAGATGGCACTACAGAGAGCACACCGTCGCCAGACCTTGCTGGGCCGGCATTCCGTTCCCCCAGGTGATACCTTCTACAGCTTGCAGTACCATACATCCATTCGACCTCTACTACGCCCACTTTCACGTCGCCCACTCTTGGCTACCCCCAAGGAAGAAACTGGAGGATCTCTGCAAAACGCAACCAGAAAACTTACGTTTCCTCGTTGCCACAGTTACCTACATTGGGTCTCTTTACTTGGACAATGTCGACAAGACACAGCTACAACAGAATGCCTACCGAATGTCGCATGACACTCTTTCCCCAACGATCTGGTCCGTTCAAGCACTGCTGTGTCTTTCTGTTGCAGCATTCGGGAGACAGCATGACAGCATTGGCGAAATCATGTTCAACAAAGCTTTGGCGCTGGCTTCTTATTTGGGACTTCAGAGCAAAGAGTTCGCGGATAGGGAAACAGACCCAGTCCTCGCTGAATCATGCCGCCGGACATATTGGGGATTATATACACACGAGATGTTGCTTGGTTTGCGACAGAATCAGCTTTACTCAACACTCTAACCCCCCTGGGCCCAGTTTTGTGGTAGGACTTCCATGCGAGGATTGGGACTACCAGGCCGGTGTGCGTATTTCTTGTTTGAGGTAGCCACTTCACACTGACTTTCTATTAGAATATTCCGGACCCAATAACTCTTGAAGAGTACGATCGCCTAGACCTCTCTCGCGAGTACTCTTCTTGGGCCTACTTCGTTGATCTTATTCGTATATACGATATAATGTGGCACCGTTTCTTCATGATTGTAGTCAGGCGGCCCGGCACAACCTCAAGTATGCAAGTCAGCGTATCGATTCCTGGCGGTTTAGAATTAACGAGAGGAAAAAATTATCGCGTTGGGGAAGATGGTATGTTTGATATGATCCTATACCATGCGGTAAGTTCTTTGACTCGTTCAGGGGCTAGTTCGGCTGCTCACAGTTTATCTTGTAGTTAGTGGTTTCTTTTGGGTAAGTCAAATATCCCTATAAAGTCGTTTTCAGATGGCTAAATCTCTCTAAAGACTCGAGATCCGGATGCAGGCTCATCTCTACGGATACTGAGATGAACATATCGCGGCTTCATTACTTCACAGTGTTGCTACAGGGCATGACACTCCTTCACCACTGGTTCTCCAAGCACCATTGCGTCTGATGGCTCTTCTCGGTTCTCAGCTTGTACCAGAGAAGTTCTCCCCTTCATGCCTACTTGATTTAGAACAAGCATTCTCACCTTTGTGTCATGCTGTGCTCCATGGTCCAGGGCAGCCAGATTACAGATCTAGAGTTTTGTTTCTGGCAGAGTTCCTGAAAAAGTCTGGGGAATTCTGGCCCAGATCGAAGGTGTTATCCGACGTTTTCATGGCGACATTAGGCAGAGGCGGCCATGAGCATGGGTATATGGAACTTTCTCAAGCTACGCCTGCAGTTGGTGATAGACCTGCGTCTACAACTGAGGGAGAGTCTCTCTGGCTCAGGTCGCCCACACTAGAGCATATGGGTGGTTGGTCGGGGCTGCCATCATACTCGCTGCAATGTGAGCCTGAGACGAGTGACGTGGCTTGGGTAGGAAATCTAACTCAAGCTCCTGGTGGAGATATGACAGCCTCGGATATAACAGCTGGCGCAGGAAGTTCAGTTTCGAATATTTATATGGAAGCAGGGTGTTCAGGTGACAAGCCGGCGGGAGGCTCAGTTCCTGTGAAAATAGAGAAGTGACTACAATGTGTCCTTGGTTGTATACATACTGCTAGATACTAGTTTGCCGACTTACCCTAGGAGGAAATGGTAGTGAATTTAACCCAGATTTCCGAGTCTCATTCAAATTGATGATACAAAAGAGACATTGTCGAGCAATGCAATAATGTTGGGTTTGTGTACATTTCACTGTTTGCTTGGTCAAGCCTTCGTTACATGTTCAGTATCTCTGAGATAGGAAGAAGTTTATGGGGCTCGAACACCTCGTTTATATATGAACTCGATTGGCAATATTATAGCTTCTGAAAACTGCAAACTTGTTGACTGAGCCACATTTAGTAATATACAGGAGTATATTGGTAAGTTGACAGCTGGAAAGAAGTTAGTGTTGGGTTTTTTTCTATTGACGTCTAGGTAGGTAATTAAGATGGTGACCGTTTAATACCCTAGACTTAGCTTAATTAAAAGTAAATTGACCACGAGGTCTCGGTCAGCCTCTATATGCCTCCACTATTGACCGGCGCTAGGCAGCGCGACAAGGGTCTACTAATTATCTACAACTGACAGAATACTAACAAGATAGAAACTAGTCTTCAGCTATCGATTGATCAGTGAAGGCCATAACAAATTGTGGACTATAATTTATATTGGATATATTCTGCAATACAGAGTTAATTGAACTAAGAAGCTAAGCTATGCTTACAGTGATAAAGATCAGGTAAACTTCAGTTCCTCCCATCCCGAGTAATAGTATCTTTGTCCTTCCCACAGGTACCTTAGCCTATGATTTGGTGGGTACTAACCTAGTGACCTCACTTAGGTACCTTATGTACTCGCTCACTGGGTAGCTCCATTTGCCGCCTCGCCTAGGTACCTCACCTTGCTCTTACATCATTCATAAAGACAACAACCTAACAACATCAATCTCATTTTGACGCACATTCACGACCTGAAAAATTGAGCGCACTCTCGTCGATAATCACCGTGAACGATTATCACAACTGCCGATGACTCACCGCTCCTAGAACTCTTCGCCTGCCTACGCTAAGGGCGCCAGTCAGCGCTTCACGATATAACTTGGCGCATATTGTTATCTCATATTCTACACTATAAATACAACACTTTCACCATACATATCGCCTATCTGATGCGACCGGACATCGATTGTGTATACTTATTGGACTGAGGTGACGCGACCGTAACGCCTGCTCGTGTGCGACTCTGCCGTACTCGAGCGCCCAAGGTGAACAACATGGGATCTTCGCGCCAGCGTGAGCTTCGACCCGAGGACTCGTGGCGCTTTGTTGAAGGGGAGAACGATAGTTTCGACACAAGTATTCTCCCATCGCTTGGGGAATCATCACCACCGACATCCTCAGGCAACATACCCTCACAACCGTTTTCTCAAGGAAATCTCAGCTTCGCATCACAGGACAGCATTCGCGACTTCGGGGCAGATCCAGACGACGAGCAGGTCATTCTACGAGAGCCTTTCAGGCCGAGTCTTTCGCGCGCAAGTGTGAGCGCAAACGGAGAGCGAGTCTTTCGATCACCCGATCCAGAATTTCACATGCCGCGCATCGATACTGCGAGTGAGGCAAGTAGTAGGAGTGAGCGCACGATAAGGGGACTGGGCATAGGTCATGGCGGCAACGAAGGTGCGAGGAGAAGAGGAAACCCACCAACTTCGAGTCCTCCCAAGCAGAGAAATGCGCGCGCAAGATACGAGACTGAGGATGAATATCATCGCCGCCAATATCGCCAACAGCCACCGCCAACAGTTGGAAATCAAATCGCTCAAAGCGTCCCAGCGGCGATATACAACACACTTGCATGGTTTCTCAACGTTATCGGGCTAGCATTCCGCTACGCTCAGAAACCTTTTGCGATTCTACTGGCCATCTATCTTTGCTTTGGTGGTCTTATTATCGCACAGAACATGGCGACTCGCTCTATCGCCGCATCTCTATCTCCTCTTTGCCGTATCCCGGGCGCATCGCTACTGAATCTTCCGTTCTGTCCTTCTCTGGATACGATAGTGCCCGCTGGAGGCGATGGATCACCCGTTGAGTTCGACGATCTCATGAATGTACAGTCAAAGTTCGAGCAAGTTCTTGAAAAGAGCTCTGATGGAGTCTCTCTCCCATTCGAGATGAAAAGATCCGAAACAGCCATCCGAGATTTACGCAGCCTTGTGCGACACAGCGATCTACAAGCTCGCGATGAGTTGCTGTTTGAGTTTGATGGCTACATCGACACGGCGAGGCAGACGTCTTCGGACTTGCAGAAGTTCAACACCCATGTTGGGTCTGCCGTTGATGCTGTTATAAGCATCAATCGCTGGACATCTCGTTATCTCGATACTCTATCCCCAGAAACAGACGATGGGAAGTCGATTTCCTCACCTTCGCCTATTCTTGGCTGGGCGTCGTGGCTCTTTCACCCGTTCCAGCCAACTACAGATCACATCTTCAACGAGCGAGTTCTCCTAGACAAGTATATTGAGCATACAGCTCTTGTCTCGGATCGTATCGCGACCCTTATCCTTGAAGCGCAGGCCGTTCTGCGCCTACTTACAAAAGCCGAGGATCATCTGATGCTCATCTATGACATCAGTTCTCGCTCCTCTGCCGATACAGCATCTCGCCGTGAAAATGTTCTCTGGAATATACGGACGCTTGTTGGCGCAAACTCGAACCAACTCAACAGCCTTTCCCGCCAACTGGCTCTCCTGCGCCAGGTTGACGCACAGCGCTCTTCAGCAGTTGCACAGGTCAACGCGCTTATCCTCGAACTCGAGAGCATTCAAGCTGGTTTGGGTGACTTGCGTGACCGTGTTGCTGAGCCAGAGGTGCTCCGCAATGGCATTGGTAGTGGACCTCCAATCCCTCTGAGCGTGCATATTGAGACCATTGATCGAGGCGTCGAACGTCTGGAGGATGCAAGAAGCAGAATTCGTGCTGCCGAGAATGATCGCGTTCGAGATGCACTTGCTAGAGGCGGAGTCCGTAATGAGCCGTTGCTGGAGGGTAAAGGAAAGCGTGGTGAAGGGAATTGAGCAATTCATTATGATCAGGAACCAGAACGTAGGAATTTGGATCATTGGACTTTGATTATGTTTGGCGTTTGGAGCGTACCTAGAGCGAGAAACATGAACGATTTGACCCCTCAGATATATTGGTGCATGCAGGGAAATAGCTAGTTCTTGGAAATAGTTACATGACAGCCTGATCTAAGACATAAAAATCTTGGACATTTGATAGTGCTGCTCATTTTGTTTCATATCGTGATTGTATATTGTTTAGGTATATGCTTGGTTCATGCATATTCTGGACAACACATAATTAGTGGATGGGATGCCATTGCTAGCCCACTGCTCTGCACCTCCTATCCTCTTAACGAGCCCCTGTATATACAAATCTCGTAAATCCAACTAACGCCTCATTAAATGCCTTTCCGATGCACCAATGTACCCGAAAAAAGTCGTATAATCCATGGCCGTACCAGATCGGCCTAGATCCCAAAACCCTGCCCATGACATAAACGCCTGACCTATGCTGCCCCATCAAATGCAAGAAATGTGTTCTGACCATGATATTTATCAAGGTAGAATTAAAAATAGCCCGGGAAAACCTTTGAGAGTGCTCGTAGCCCTGTGATCACGTTAGTGTATGTTTTTACGTCCATTTCGATAAACGACTCACATATCGCCCTTTGGGAGTCCGGATCGTCGAAAGGCGCGTTATTGGCTGCAATTTCACGCATGCGTTGTCGAGCAAACGAGGAAGGACTTCCACGTCTTGGCGTTGGATCTGTGTTCAACTCGGAATTCTCTGGCTGTGTTGGGAGCATATTCAAAAGTCGAGGTCTAGGCCTCCTTGTCTTTGGTATCTGAGCTGGAGCTGGTGGGCGAGTGTTGGCTTCTGGTTCTTGGGATTGTGCGGGGGTAGACGATGCTGGTTGCGTTTCTACTCGTTCCTCCTCATTTGTTGCTGTATTTGTAGCAGACTGTCGTCTGAAGTTGGGTAGCTTCAAGTTCACAAGTGGCGACGAGGAAGGCCGTGAAGGTGAAGGTGAAGTTCGGAAAAGTCGTTTACTCCAGTCCTTCATCTTCGTGTTATCACCTTCCTCGGATAAATCCTCGAGATCGACTCTTTGACGTAATTTCCTCAGAGCACGTTCTCGACGCACCATCCCGTTAGTGATCCTTGGACTGTAACCTCTGGGCAGTATCGAATGCTTGCACATAGGACAGAGAGAACTGTTCTTTGACAGAAACTCGTCGATACATTCGGGATGGAATATGTGACCGCAAGGAAGCTCCCGAATGATGGTGACTCGGTGTTCGAAATTGGTGAGGCAAATGTGACAACTAGGCTGGAAATTAGTAGCAGCGTTGTCGCCCGAGGCTCCGATGTTGGATCTTTTGCTCCGGACACTAGCACTGGATCGTACGCTGCGCTGATCGAGTCCTCGGCTACTTCGCATGCGTCGTGTAGATGATGGGGTAGGAGGAGGTGCTGTCGAGTCCGGATCCGCATTGTAAGTAAATAGAGGGAAGCTGGTGATATGAGTGGCAGGTACTGTCAAGCGTTTTATTCCCATGGCTTCGAGGTCGACTTCGCCAGATTCAACTCTTTTTCGAAGTGATATACGTCGTCTTCGTTGAACAAGATGCATGGTTATCGAGACGAATGCAAATATGGCAAGCAAAGCACCAATTACTATGAGGAAGAACGCCCAAAGCGGTGGAATATCAGATTCATCCTGAACGCTGAGTTCGGTCCAGATGCGGACATAATCCTTCGGGTTCGGGCCATAAAGTGTGCTGATATTTTCGCCATAAGGTATGTCGTCCACGCTGCCTGAATAGTAACTGAGTTGCCGCATCATATTCTGGCCTTCTTGACCAGAAATGGCGTAAATCGGGTATTTGTTGACGGCCATCCAGGCTCCACCATCTTCCAGATTCCAAACAGGCGAGTCCGCATCTTGAGGTTGATTTGACGAGTTGTTAGGTTTGTAAAAGATGAAGGCGCGAATGGGGTCGAGACGGGCAGAAGCAAGGTAGGCTAGGGTACAGTCGATGCTGAACCACGGCGCAAGAGCGATGAGATTGTAATTGGTAGGAGGGAGATTATCTCGGCGGGTGACATTTCGAGGAATAAACTGATATTGCTGCTGGTCGCACTCACGATCGTTGTCGAGGTCGGGGACGTAGAGAAGGCCGGTGATAAGGCCATTAGACGAGTCGGCATTTGTGGCGGTTAAGGTGGTAATGTTGGTGGAAATTCGCTCCTTATATGCTATGTCGGACTGTTTATGTGGTTAGCTCATGCCAGACGAGTCTTCCAGTGGCATCGTTGCAAAGGAATGATAAAATGTCAAGTGAATCAACGCACCGAAAGAGCCGTGAGGTTTCGGATGATTGTCGACGGGACCGTACTGGCGCCGCTCCATACTGGATTACTGAATAGGAGGCTGATGAAATTGGTCAGCAATGTTCACAGCTTTAATCAAGCAAGACGAGTGACGTCGCCTGATCGGAAGTTGTAGTCAATGTCGTGTGGTTTGCTGAGTTGGTGCAAGCGGGGAGTCGAGGGCGGCGTAGTTATGTCACGCCAGCGACGATGATGAGAAGAACGGCGACGATGATACAACGACGTTGCAGGTAAAGAGACATAATGGATGGAGTAAGGACATACACGACATTTCGTATCTCGGTGAGCGCTGGACGATTTGATGTCAGTTCGTGGGATGCCAAGACTGGGGTATGATGCGAGGTTCTTGGCCTCGAACCCGCGGGCGCGGATGAGCAGGAACGGAACGGAAAGGGACAGACGTCCTTCGGGGAAGACGGGTAGGATCAATGAATGAATGAATCAATCGCCATGTAGTGTAAGACGAGACGGAGAGAGGAAATAAGAGGTTATGACAAAGGTTGGTTGAACAGAGAGTGATATAACTTACACATGCTTCTAAAACATATTCAATCATGGAATCGTAGGCATTATATGGCGTGCACCAAAGGCGCAAAAATTCAAATGATGGCTCAGGGTGACAGTGAGGATTCGATGATGAATGATCTGGTGAAAGCGAGTTTGAGGACGAAGTGACGTTTGGAGGAGTCAGGTGAAAAATGGAATTAAGACGTGAAACTGAGTATGAGAATGAGTAGAAAAGTAAGAGCGAACGAGTTGGCGTTCCTGGGGGGAGAGAAAGAGCAAGAGAATCAAGCGAGAGTAGGTAGGTAAGGTGGACTTGATTTGACCTGGACTTGCTTGGGTTTGGGAAACCAGGATAGAGGGTGGACGCTGATTGTGGCTGCCGCCGCGGGGGGTGAGGAAGAACAGAAGGACAAGCCAGAGGAAAGAAGCAAGAAGCAGGCAGGCAGGCACGGGAGGGAGCGGATGTGGATGGATAGGTAGGGTGGCCGGGCTGGTGGAGTGAGTGTGTTTGGGGGGTGACGAACTGAAGTGCAGTGAACCTACCTGCCTGGGCTGCCCTGTCCTGTCCTGTCTCCTGCCTCCTGCTGAGCCGCGAAAAGAGAGGGGAGTCCTGAACTGGGAAACTGGATTCGATGAATGGCAGGGCAGGCAGGGTTGGGGGTGGAGAGAGTGATTGAGCGATTGAGTGAATTTGGGCAGTTTCGTTGGTGGCGCGTTTCGGTTTTCGGAGTGTGACGATGGAACAAGGGTGTGAGGGTATAAGATAATTTTATGCAGTTATTCGAAGAGATATGAATCAACTAATATTTCGAGAGCAAGGGAATCGAGAGAAATTAACTAATTGACAGAATCAGGACTCCATGACAAGATAGTGATACCAAAGTGAGACGATGTGATTCGGCAGAAATGACGAGTCGGTCCAGGCACGTACTGTATCCGTACATAAAAGTCCGATTCGAGACCCAACTCCACGGTGCGAAAAGTGTCGGGAGCCACGATACAAATCGACCAAATCAAAAGAGAGCTACAGGAACAGCTACAGCTACGTTGAGCTAGCTCTGTTTTAGGTGCAGGAACAAGAGCAGCAGAAGGAAAAGAAGTCAAGCGAAGGCTGTTGCCAAGCCAGTTATCTCTTGACGACCCGAACATTTGGGAAACATTAAAATCAAGAGAATTGTCGTTTTTGATTTGGTATGTATCCGTAGCTGTCTCTGATAATCTCATTGACTTTTCAGAGTTGGCCAATTAGACAGCCCAACTTATATTTTGGCTCGAACTTCAAGACCAGATGGATGCCTGTAAAAGCCCGAGTCGGGAATAATAACGGAGTTGGCCAGGTCCAGGTGAGTTAGAGCAAGCCAATGTCTCGGTATTTGAAATTCCAGTTGGTGTTATTGATATCAGACAAGTAGGTACTGTAGCAAACAGTGTAGAATAACCTAACAGAGCAATCTGCATTAGTGGTACAACAAAGCTTGTGCCCTCCTCTCCATCTCCTCATCAATCGCATCAACTTATCTCAGAATAGGAAAGGATAGAAAAGGATAAGATCAGGCAGTCAAGATTTGTCCCGTCCACTTCCCCACAAACCAAAAGCTTGTTGGTCAAGACTTGAACGTATTGGGATACTTGACCCGCAGTCGTAATCCTTGAATGTCCCTTTTTTTTTATCTCTCACCACCAAGGACATGGATATTTTTACCGTATCACTCGGACGCAAGCCGTAGATATGCAGGCTGAAAGAGGGTTTCACCATCACCCACGTCTGACCGCGGTTCTTACAGAGTTAAGATACAAGGGAGTTGCCGTGAGCTTAACTGTAACGGTGACAGTTAAATAGTCAATTGATGAAGCCTGGTGCGACGTCGAGTTTCAACCATAGTACATGCCAGTCAATCAATAGACTGCCCAGAGATAGAAAGCAGTTCGTCACTGAGTTTGCATGACTCGTTGAAGCTCTCAGAGCTCATCCCGGATACTATTAGAAGTTCGAACCCAGTGGCCTGACGAAACGGTTCGGATCTAACCTAACATAACCTTGTACCCAGCTAAGCTTCTGTGACCAAAGCTTGTCTCCCGCGACACGTTCAGTCATCCACTGCAACCTAAACTCAATGATCAACGGCGGTACGTAGGTATTGCTGATCCGTCGATGACAATCAATTCCGTCCACTGCTGATGCGAGTTATCGTGGTTATTGTCGACAGGCCCATTCCCTGACCCTCGCTCTCTTTTAAACCCTTGCTCGTGTCACACTTCTCCTCCGCGGAGACGGGGAGGCGCAGCGCACTCAAAATCCTACTCCCCGATGGATAAGGAGGGTTATGTCTCTGGGCGCCAATGACTGGCTGACACCCCAAGAGCTCACCCGTCGAACCGTCAGAGACAAACGGGTAGGGCAATCAACAAGCGCTGTCGCCCACTCATTAATAAAGGACCTTGTCATTTGATGAACCCTGGAGTCATAATGAGACGACCATACACGTTCAGGGTGCGCGACTCACTACACTGCATTCGATATCCTAGGAGCAAGCCGAGGTAGGTAATTCGAATGCCTATCTTTTATTCGAAGGTCCTTGTGGCTGGAGCTATCTCGATAAACGGCACCTACGTAGTAAGCAGGTATCAGGTTTAGGAATGACGATTAAACGTGAAAGAATTTCAATGCAACAATTCATACTTAAATAAGAAGCATACATCCATATCCACTGTTGGTTTGTCTGTATGTAGATACTGGCCGTTCATGCTTCTGACGGAATAGAAAAGGCAGAACTTCGGAGTTCGGACAAAACAAAGTTTGATTGTTGCCCCTTGTCGCATCCCTGTAAGAGCTTGTTCGAGGTTAGAAGATCCCGGCCTCCTCGTGCTACGCCACTTGACGTAATACGTAATCAAAAGCGGACCCTAAGGTATCCAGATCATTACAGCCTGAGGCAGACAGATTCGATACCTTCAGGGTCGGATCTCACTCAGTGATAAGGTCTCATCCATAAGGATCTGTGCCTCACTAGGATCCGAGCATGAGAACATCGGGACATTTAAACGAAAACTACATTTACTGCACGTGTTACAACATCATGATTCATGACGCTGACATTCTGTCCTCACTGCATTGAGACTGCCAACACAAGCGTGATGGAGGGGACAGCCAATGCCACTCACACGTGAAAACCAATAAGCATAGGCTCAGTTATATAATCAATTACCTCTCTTTTCTAAGCTAGCTAGCCAGATAGAACAAGAACAATCAAGCAACGGTTAAACAAGATCTCCAGTCTATGTTGCGCAGATCAGCAATGCACAGTCTAAGGAAGAAGGACAAGCCTGGCCATTTACAATATCCTGATGCAAACTCGTACTTCAGTACGCCATGCATATGGCTTCGTGTACTCAGGCATCGTATGAGGGGTTCAAGGCGTGATCTGGAAATGGGATTCGGATGCTCTTTGATATCCTCAAATAAGTATCTTTACCACAGAACCTAAGATCCGTAGAGAAAGGTTGTTTCACAAAGCTCTCGTGGGACATCCGACCCGATGCACATATGTATTTCACAAGCAATTAATTCAGCAGTTACCTTCATTTATTTTCCTCCATTTGGCCAGACATTCTGATATCTAACAAGCATGATGTTGAACTCCCCTCACTGAGAGTCTTTCCAGCCGTAGTGCTGTTCAACAGTTTACCAACGGCGGTCACCACTATAGCCATTATCGCCATATTCGTTGCTGCCACGGCGCTCACGTCCATGGCCTCCCTGGCTCTGGCGAAGATACTCATCAGCAGAACCTCCGCCATAGCCACCTTCGTCTCTGCGTCCGTAGTCGTCACCCCCATATCCACCCTCCTCACGGCGACCGTAACCGCCGCTCTCCTCTCCACGCTCATAGCCACCACCGCCGCCATATCCGCCCTTATCACGGCGTTCATGGCTTCCTCCATAACCTCCACCATAGCTACTTTGCTCTTGGCGGCCGTAACTGCTCTCCTCTTGACGTCCATAGCTACTGTTGCCACCGTAGCTGCTCTCTTGGCGACCGTAACCACTGTTTCCGCCATAGCTGCTCTCCTCCTGTCGGCCGTAGCTGCTACCACCACCATAGCCCCCTTCATCGTGGCGACGACCACCGTAGCCACCGTCATCATCATCATGACGACGACCATGACTCTCAGTCGAGCCCGAGTACTCATGTCGCTCAGTGCGCTGCTCGTAGCCTCCAGAGTAACTCTGGTGAGTCTCAGTTCGCTCCTCATAGCCGTAGCCACCGGTGTGACGGCCGTCCGAGGAGTCTTGCTGCTCGTATCGACGGTACTCAGACTGCTGGCTACCATCAGGGCGCTGTGTCTGAGAATACTCAGCCTGACCGTAGCGATCACCGTGGCGCCCATACTCTACTTCAGTTCTAGTGTAGGAGCCGTCATCCTCACGGTGACTGCTGGACTGTTTCTTAGTCTCGTCACTGCCGAAAGCACCGCCGAGGATGGAGCCAGCCTGGTTGAGGAAGCCGCTGAGACCACCCTCCTCCTTCTCCTCCTTACGGGAAGAAGAGGGCATCTTGTAGCCAGTGTTCTGCTCAACCATGCCAGAGATGGCGCCGGTAGCACCCTTAAAGATAGCGTCGGCCGCAGCACCAGCAATCTTGTCCTCGAGGGTCTCAGGGCCACCGCCATACAGCTTTCGCATCTCGAGCTTGCCAGCACATCCGTGACCGTGACCAGTGTCGACAACACCCTCCTTGTGGTTCTCGCCATTTTGAACGCCTTCTCGGGTCAGCTTCTGACGGTAATCATCACGCTGGCGGTCACCCATGTTGTTCCACCACTCCTTGACACCTTCGTAGGAGCGGCGACGACCCTCTTGGACCTTGCGGTTTCCGAGGTCACGCTGAGCAGGATGATGCATCACACCGTTGACGATGTCGTCGAGGAGTCTATCCACGTCGACACTCTCGTCGTCGATGGCGTCCATAAGCTGAGGAACAACCCATTGCACCACCGCAGCAGCGTTTCGGCCGGCAATCTCGTTCAAGATCTATATGCAAGTTAGTTGCTGAATACAATCAATTGTGTGGCTTGTCTTACATTGGAAAAGTGATCCTTGGAAAGCATGGAGTGAGTGGGGTTGCTAGAATCATCGTCGTTGAAGACAATGTGCTGCTCACGCTCACTGCTAGCAATGATCTCATCAGAACCAGTCTTGAGCTCATTTCGGATCTGCTGAATGAGAGGAACAATGAAAGGAGCAATGATGGAGAAGATGAAGACGGAGAGCTGCTCCTCCAGTTGCTCGATGATCTTGGGGAGTACAGGAATCTTCTCCATGGCACCCGAAATGCTCTTCATGATGTCGTCGTGGAATTCAATAGCAGGCATGACTTGCTTAAAGACATTCCGGATGTAGGCGGTGAATTCCTCGGGATCACGAGGAGACACTGTGGTGTTCTCCATCTGAGCGGTAGCTGCATTGTTCTGGAGCTCGTCGACCCGGTCACTCTGGTGCTTATCCCCAAAGATGCCATCAGGGATCTTATCCAGAAGATCACGAAGCATGCTGGTGTCAGACTTGGCACCCTGCTGGAGAGTACCCTCGAGCTCCTCAATTTCGTTTTGAGTGAGCTTGTCGGACACTGAATCTGTTAGCTCTCCTCTTGTTCACATGGAGCATTAGAACCAACCTTCACCAGTAACTGAGTGCAAGAAATCAACACCACCGAAAGTGCCGGTGACAATAGGATAGACGGGACCACGGGCACCCTCAATTTCGACCTGTGTGTTGCGGCCAACGTGGGGGAAGACATCACGCTCGCCGAGCTCAATGAGGGCCAGCTCACAGTAGTTGCTGTGGGCAAAGAAATCTGCAGACAAGTCAGCTTTATATGACCCTAGAAACAAGCCAATTGGCTCGAGAAATTCGGTATTACAGACCTTCCAGGCAGTGCAATCCAGTTCCCATGAGGCGGAGAGCCTCGTACTTGTCTGCCTTTCGCTGAGAGTCCTTGTATCGACGACCAAGCTCGATAGTACCGGTAAAGAGCTTCTTGACGTGCCTAGCGGAGGTCATGATACGTGCACGCTCGTTCGCAATGTAGTTCTTCATTCCGGTTTCAGGATCGATAGCTAGTTCTCGATCCTCGTCGATTGGGCCACGGAGGCGTTCATCATATTGGCGGGCATCGACATTCTCGGCGTAGTCCTTGGGGTTGTCGATGTGATCTTCAGGGCGGTAGCATCCGAGTCGCTCAGCAGTAACCTCGAACTCTCCAGAGCCGTAGCCGAAGGTCATGAAACCGAGGACACAGAGTAGAAGACGGATGGCCTCAGCAGAGACCGACTTGACAGTACCGACATCGATGGCCTGAGAGTAATCTCGGAGCCAGTTTCCAAAGTAGACTCGCGAAACGTTGATCTTGTTGAACTTCTTGCCATTGAGGGCCTTAGCCTGCGAAAGGACCAAGAGTGCATCGGTGATATCGCCGTGACGCCCTGCAAGAGAGCTTGATTAGCCACTGCTGGACAGATAGTGTTTGGTCGTGGTTATGATCACTCACAGTTTTGGCCTTCGACCTTGGAGATTGAAGCAATGTTACCAGCACCGAAAGCAAAGGCTGGAGAAGCCAGAGCAACGAGGATAACAAGCCCCACCAGGAGGCTGTGAGATCTGAAGGTGGACATGACTGTGGTTCACGCCCTCAAGCTGGGAGTATCCCAGGATGTTAGCTAGTTGTGCTGCAAAGGTAGGGAAGTAAGAAGCCCTTCTGAGCTAGCAGAGGGAACACGATATTATCTTCAGGGAGTTTGAAGACAGGAAAAGAATGAGGATCGGGGGAGGGTTGTTCTGAAGGAGGAGAAGAAGGGAAAAAACAGGGAGACGGCGGAAGATTAGTAGGGATCTAAGGTACTTTACCTTGTCTTATGCTTAAAGGTGGAGGAGGGGAGCTGAGGGGCAACCTCAGTCTGGCCGGGCCTCCAAGTGACGCAGCTTCATCAGCTAGCAACCGAATAAAAGAAGCCCGTGCTCTCCGTAATAACAGTGACAGACAGTGGGAGTCTAGGGCAAACTAGAAGTGACCTTATTTGCCTACGCTATTTCCATGGATACCAATCGCATGCGTTGCAACCTTGGATGAGCAAGACAAGCTTGACAAGACAAGTCAAGCCACCATCACACCTCGCTCCATTGCACATGTCCAGCGCTAACACAGCAGAATGGTGAGACGAACGGACGGTAGTGGGCTCCCTCCCGAGCTGGCCTGCTTCATGCCAAGCTCACTCGATCTGACGATAGCAGCTTTAATCCTGCTAAGTCCAGTTTTTCCCGGCGATCCGTTGGGCATGGTCGGCAGTGGGAGGATGGTCAGGTCTGGTTTGGGCTGCTTCATCATGCCAAGCATGAAATCATACGCGCTCAGGGCCCGCAACTTTTGTCGGAGAATCATCGAGGGGTAGAGGAGCTTGGGGGGAGCTTTTGCAACCTGTGACAGGGGTCCAATACATTGCCATTGAGTGTGACCATCACGCAAAATCAAGTACCTCACCCCTCCATCATCAGTAGCAGGGGTCTGTAACACGAGCCGACGGGACCATCGACTGTCGTCGAATCAAGCTTAAGAGGGCGCGTGGCTGAAGGAATAACGCAGTTGATCACTGATCAATCATTAATAAGATTAGCTTTCGCACTGGTAACGGTTGAGATAAGCCGAATGTAGGTTGGTCAGAGGACATCAGAAAGGCTCCTGGATATCATGACCATCTTCTGAAGATCCGAATACTTACCTTGTCATAACACATGTATCAAGGATCCCGCCCGTCAAGCCATCTGCTGGTTTTCTTTCGGTGACATAGAGGGGCTGTTTTACCCCTCTCGTTGCTAGACACAGATGCGACAAGAGAGAACAGTTGACTTCTATCAGCGACAGACACCAGACACAAGTATAGCTATTTGATAAGGCGCGGGAGACATACTAAGAAATGGTCTCACTGCCAAGTTTCAGTACTGAGTGTATGAAGAATAAACCTTGTATTGACGTGTGATGTTGACTCAGGATACAAAGGCCATCGCGCGTTTCCAGTTGGTTATTCTCACAGGATGTTTGGTGTAGTCAGGCAGCGAAACAAAATTCTGAACGAACATGGGGCTACTGGCGGTAAGGTATGGGCCGCCATATGAACAACGAGATATGTCTCAAGGAAAGGACCTTTCGGTAAAGACATGTCATCTCTATGCCTTTATATACGATCCATGGCTGTGCGGGGTCGAGGTGTCTGTCAAGGTTAAAGAGTTTACACGATATCATAGAGTAGATTAGAACCATCAAGGTGTTTCAATCTGGGCTCACGAGACCAAGATAGTGGACGAAATGCCAAGTGATGAAAAGCAACGTGATGAGGTGGTTGTTTCGCATCTCCTGAAGATTTAACGATGTATCCCAGTGATGAGAGTACAGTGGAAGTCTAATAAGTGTTCATGGCACTACGCGATGTAGTCTTATCAGCGTCTAGGTAGATGAGATTCTGATGCTACACGTCTTCGGAAAGTTGGGAACTACAGGCAAAAGGCTGGGCTAGCAGACCAGTTCTCTTCACAGGATGCTAGCAGGTACTGCTGAAGCCATCTGATGGCGGCTTGGAGACTTTCACGACCGCGCTGTAAGGCAAAGATACTGGGCTATGATGCTGAAATAGAGAGCACTGAAGGTAAACTTGCCTGGATGTGCTGAAGCCCTACTGTTGAAACCAGAACCTCAGCACTCTAATCAACAATAACGTTACGTATAAACCAGAATAGAAAGCTCAGGGCACAATACGGGACTTGACGCGAGCAAACAATCAACCTCACCCTGATTCAGGTGACTTGGGTGGAATGGAAGACTGTGGCCTGGTTGGGGTTGGGCTCTGCTGAGAGTTGCGAAGGTTCTGCCACACAGCGAGACGTTGGGAGGGGGGGGGGCCAAGTGCCTGAAAAAAAAGACTCGAACCTTGAGCCGCCCGTAGTGGTGGTCGTCATTCCATCCATGTGCCCCCTGGGTGCACCGTGCTGAAATATACATGTCAAGGGTGAAGGTGCTGGAATGACCCCGCCTGGACATACGTCCAGCGTCCTCAGCAGCTTTCCAGTGACGGCACCCTCGGATTGGGTTTTGAGAAGCGGTGAGTGGAGGGCAACACACTTCGTAGGGTGTGACAGTGACACATCGCTTCAGCATGCCCTGAGAAGGGTCACGTAAAGCGCTAGCAAAGCCGCTGAAGGAGTCCTTCGTTGGTATCGCTGAAATATCACAGCTCTGAGGAT
Organism: Fusarium agapanthi; assembly: GCA_001654545.1. NCBI lineage: Eukaryota > Fungi > Ascomycota > Sordariomycetes > Hypocreales > Nectriaceae > Fusarium > Fusarium agapanthi. The sequence continues at coordinate 26,253 of LTDI01000206.1, forward strand.
TGCAATTGCGAGGGCCCTCAACGCAGATGTAAGTCGAAATTGACAACGAATTTGCGATGCACAAGCAGCCAACATCTGTAGTATCACAATGACAACACCCTCAACGAAGGAAAGCTCTAGGTAACTTGCCTAATTCTGAAGCCCAATACTGAACAATATTAGACGAGTACAGTCGCGATACATACAACATTGTGAATTCCGCACTTGCATCAGTAGCACCCAAAAGGCTGCACGACTGAGCGCGGGCGGGCAATTTGTTCCCTCGCTGCGACTAGCTGATTGACCAGTCAGCGCTGCCCGCACAAAAGTTCATATGGCATTGTTAACGTTTGCGCGTCGGGGGCTTGCTTGTTGTGTTTTGGTTTTATATGAGTGAGAGAAGAGTGATGTACGCGAAAAGATCCCAACTTGGAGCGTTTGGGTTCAGTCATGGAGGCTTGTCACGAGTAGGGTACCGATGTTGTTGTGTTGAATGGCTCTTGCATTCTGTTCTATCAGTGCTGGCACTTGCATCTTCTGTTACAATTATTAGGCAGGTGCTACAGTGGTGGTCATTATGCCCTTAGTAATAGAAGGCGTGGTAGGGCTGGGTTGCCTTATTTTGAATGAGAGGGAAATACGGGGAGGTAAGGTAGCTGACGACTTTGGGGGGTTTCTGGTGAGGCTACTGAGAGGTGCAAGAGGCCACTGAGCTTCAGAGGTATCGGGTGCCGCGGGAATATCGAGGACAGCCCGTGGGTGCTGCTGTAATCCCAAGAGAAAATCGACTTCGATCCCTCGAGCCCCGTTTTCAAGGCCCCCGCCCTGAGGTGATGATATTTTCGCCATTGTGCTCCGGGTGCTGGCTGGACTTGGAGGGTCACTCGAGTGGTTGGCCACTAAGAATGCGCGCCTGCTGCAGCTTTTCCCTTTTTTTTCGGGTAGGAAGGCGGGCGCTGATTTTATTTTTATCAGGCGCTGCCAATTTTTTTGCGCCCCCGCCTGGAGAGCCATTTACTGATTGCGCTTGGTGCTGGCCCCTACATATTCAGCGCATCGCCCACCCCGCGCCCATTCTCTCTTTTTCCCCCGTTCTTCAGTACTCCCAGCACCCTCATTTTCCAGCACTTCTCAGTGAATCACTGGATTTCCATTCCCCTCAACGCGCCAAAACCACCTGGATTTGCACGCTTTGACACTCAATTGCAGTAACAGAACAGCGCATCGCGTCCCACTACTCATTCAACGCGTCCCATCAAATCGTCGGCGTAAAACTTCAGGTGAAAGGCACCAGAAGCTCAAATAACAACATAACCCTTTATCCCCAATATCATCACCAGAATCATCATGGCTCGCCCCAAGAAGCAACCTGTTGAGAAGCAACAGCAGCAGCAACAGCCTGCTCCCGTTCCTATCCCCCCTCAACACATTCAGCAATACCCTCAGCACCCGCAGCCCATTGCCGCTGTTCCTCAGCCTGTGATGCCCATGGCCATGCCTCCTCCTGTTGGAGTTCCTCAACCTCAGGCTGTTATGCCTCAACGCGTCGTTGAGGCAGATAGCTTTCTGCGCGTGAGAGATTCGGTAGGTTTACACCATTTGATCTTGTTTTTTTTGTCTTTCGTCCTCGGTCGAACACTACGACCCAGGTACCAACCACATCACATCCCACCTATGCCACGGTGCATCTCTTGACCAAGTCGGTAGAGTCTTCCATGGCTTCTGGCAGAACGAGACACCTGGAGCGGTCGCCGTATTAAGGCCATAACCAGACCATGTTGGGAGATTCACTTCCTTATCAGCCGACCTTGCTTCATACTGCGCTATGCCTTTATGAATCAGGGACGCGCTCTGACTTGGTTGTTGACAAGTCGATGTCTTTACAAAGTCTAAAGAGCTATGGCCACCGCGTCCTTGTATCCACTCAAGCTCCCCACTTACACTCGACCTTTCATCACTGTCACTTCTAGTCCTCGAGAAACACAAAGGACATATTGCTAACATTACCTTGCAGGCTGTTGGGCGATTGACTACTATTCTTGAGCTTCTCCGATCTTTCACTACCGACTATGTTCGTCAGACAAACCTCTTGCTTGGCGAACCAACTGCCGAAGGCTCGCAAGACAACCTCCTTGCCAACTTCGAGCATGCCGCTCAGCAGCTGATAATGCCCATTCCTGAGCTGGCTCCTCCTGTTGAGGAGAAGAAGGAGCGCAAGAAGCGAACTATTGATCCTAACGCGCCCAAGCGTCCCTTGACTCCCTACTTCCTCTACATGCAGCATGCTCGCTCCATCATCGCCAATGACCTTGGTTCCGAGGCCCCTAAGGGTGCCGTCCAAGAGGAAGGCCAACGTCGCTGGGCTCACATGGGTCCCCAAGAGAAACAGGTAAGCCGCTCTACGTTGAATATTGACTCCTGTTAGAGTTGACACTAACTTGTCCCAGGGCTGGAACAATGCTTACCAGTACAACCTCCGCTTGTACAATGCCCGTGTTCATTCTTACAAGCACGGCAACCCTCTGGCCAAGAACATGACTGATGAGGAGGCCTTGAAGTACGCCGAGGACTTCAACGTCCCCATGTCTGAGATCAAGGACGCTGTTCAGAACGAAGCACCTGCCGACGACCAGGATGCCATTGCTGAACAGCTCCAAGCTGTGGCTGCGGCTCCCGCTATTGACGAGCCTGAGCAAGCTGAGACCCCTGCTAAGACTCCTAAGAAGGCCACTGGCGGCCGTAAGCGCAAGACAGCCACACCTGCTGCCGCCGCTGAAGAAGCCAAGCCTGCTCCTGCTAGCCCTGACAAGAAGCGACGACGCACATCTACCAAGGCTGCCGCTGCCGAGCCCCAGGAGGAACCTAAGAAGTCGGGCCGCAAGAAGACTAAGAGCTCTTGAGTGTCCTTCATTTTTTGTTCTCTTTCTTGACAAGCACTTGGTATGCTTCGGCTTTCTTTACTCTCCGTTGAGCTCCTGTCGCACATTTACTGCGGGGAAGCATGATACCTAAGGAGAGTGCTATACACATAGGGTTCTCTATAGGCGTTTTGGGGGCATCTCTTATTTGCTTGTACTCGTTCTCAGACGGTATGGTATGTTGGGGCTTAGGGGTGGCTAAAACCAGGGACTTAGCCACGATACGGCTGGACAGTTGGAGGGATTGCTGAGTTGTATGATGTTTATGTTGTTTGGACGTGCACAGCGATGCCGTAATGATAGCAATGATTTATCATTAAATCTTATTATTCCTCTTCGAAAAAGCGAACAGTAGTCTTGTAATGAAGCCCTAATGTGTACCTGACTTGATAATAAGTCGTTCGTTTTCCAAGACGACAAGGGAGATTTACAGCAATGAATCTATTGATAACACTACTTCTTGTTCTTGGATAACAATACTGGGGTTTGACTTTACCTGAAGGTCTTCTACAGTTAGGCTTGGAGGAACCAAATTGCTACGCTCAAGCAGCTATGCTATCTTTTGTCCCTTCACCATTGGTCAGGCCACATGATAGTGCCAGGCCTCACTTACAAGGGTCTAATCACGAGTCCCTTCCCGCCGCTTTGCGAATACTACCACAGAGATAATTCATCTTCTTGCAAGAGCAATTTGGCTCATCTCTCCTTTTGCAGCTGAGTCTCTTTGTTCATCATAAATCGTCTCAAAATGCCCAGTGATACCCCTTCAGAAGCTGATTCCACGGCTCAACATCAGCCGCCTGCTTCGCACAGGACCCTTCGCTTAGTCGCGATCGCCTCATTTCTCCCCGCATTTCCCCTCTGTATTGCTCACGGCGTTCTGTCAAACGATGCTGCTCCTGCGGTCGGTCTGGCTCCGCTTGCTTTTTCTTCTGGTGGAAGCTTGTTCCTCCTCCGCCGACGAGAACGAGACGATGGACTTGCGCACAAGCTCTCACATCCTGTGATGGCCTTTGGTTTTGATGTGGTACTAGCGGCAGCTTGTATGATTGTGTTGGTCTTTACATGGATTTCGAATGGCCAGTTGGCGTCGTTGAGTATGCTGGCAGCTTATGCCACTATTCCCCTTCTTGTCAACTTGTCAGAGTCCCCCATTCAGAAGTACATTGCTTTGCATACAAACTAACAGCTACTTCAGTGTCATTCATCTTGTTATCGCTTTGGAGTCATTCTACACGGGTCTTGCTGTCCATAGTATCGTACAATGGCTCGCTTGGCGCACTCTACCTCCTGACTGCCCACACTGTGACCATCGACTTCGCCCAGACTTTCCAGAGCTACCATGGCTTGATCGTCTACGAGAGCGACGAGATGGCGATTATTCGGCGTTATTTGTGGATGAAGAGAACAGGTATCAAGATGACGAGACCGAAGAGACGCTACAGCGTGCCGAGAGTGCTGCGCAGGAGGCTGAGGCGCAGCCAGAGGTTGTTGATGTCAGGAAGAAGAACAATCGAAGGAACAGGACAAATACCCCTCCATCACGAGATGAACCCGCATCTCCATGGAGTGCCTCATGATGGATGAAAGGTGGAATATTCTTAAAGCCTGGGATGGATTAGCTGGGTCAGATGAGCAGGCTGGAGTTGTGGTATCAGCTAGACTCAAAATGATTCTTGAAGGGCATCGTATCCCAGCGATATTAGCTACCAACATTAGCTGAACACCTTCTATCAAGTGTAATTAGCAATACTAAGACATTTCGACTTTCAACGAGGGCTCTAGATTCAACAACCTTGTGCAGACCGCATGCTCGTCTGGCAGGGTTGTCGTATACAGACCTGTGATATATCTATCCATTCTCCACCGTAGCTCTAGGCCCTCAAACTTTCATTTATTATATCAAGCCTCTTTCTCCAGGCCATATCCTAGCTTCTTGGGGTAACCTTGACCTCAACTGGCAGCTCCGCATTTCCTGTCACTGCGGGATAGCAAGCCTACGCATATATATACCGCTATAGCGATAAATTACGAGACATCATTCCACAATCAGCTATCGGTGTGCATGTAACCCCCACTGCGTCCTTATCGGAGCGTGCCCCTAGAAGATCGCCAGCTCCCGCAGTGGGACACAAAAAGTCTGGAGCCTCGGGCAGGTCGTGGTCAAGCTTCTGATGGTGGTTGTGAGCCTAGAGGCTAATAATAAATACTACGAGCCAACCTCCATCACAGCGCATTTGCTAAGGCTACGTCATGCCCACTACAGCTTTGATTACCTTTTCTTGAATCTGAAGCTGTAATTTTAACGTGCACCTGCATAGCACTAAGCTTCTCTACTTTGTTTATGAAAACCATCTTTCATAAGAAATTTGCTTGCATTTCTCACCCTAATCCCCGAACCTGTCTTCTTCTACAACCAGCTGTTCTCCTAGCTCGACTCACCCAAATCAAACACCCACTATCTTCTCCATTCAACGTTGTGGCTTGCTACCAACAGCTCGGGTTTTCAATAATCTTTACTCCGAGGGACTATTAAACTTCGACTCCGTCCGAACCAGTTCTTGAAAGCAGCCATGGCTTCATTCATTCGTTGGTTAGTTGGAGAGACTTTGTCAAATAGCAACTCCATACTCATATAAGATTAGGTACAACGCCAGATTGGCTGCACGTCCACTGCTCACTCAAAGTGTTACCACTGCATTTCTCTTTGCCACAGGCGATGTCACAGCTCAGCAGCTCGTTGAAAAGAAAGGCGTTGAGAAGCATGATCTAGTCCGAACAGGTCGAATGGCTCTCTACGGTGGCTGTGAGTTCCTCCAACATTGAACCCAACAGCTCGGCAATTGTTGACATTTTACAGTTGTGTTCGGCCCAGTTGCTACAACATGGTTCGCTTTCCTCGCACGCAGGGTCAACGTGCCGGGGAACAAGAAGGCAGAGGTCCTCACTCGCGTCGCCTGCGACCAGCTTGGTTTTGCACCTGTCATGATAGGTGTATTCCTTGGCAGCATGGCAACAATGGAGGGGAAGAGTGCACAGGAACGAATCGACAAAGCTTGGTGGCCTGCCCTGAAGGCCAACTGGATGCTCTGGCCTGCCGTCCAGGTCATCAACTTCTCCCTCATTCCCTTGCAATACCGTCTGTTCTTTGCCAATATCATAGCGATTGGCTGGAACTCTTACCTGAGCTGGGTCAACTCCCAGTAAGAAACACTCCATGCTTCGCAGATTGCCTGCCAGTTCTTTTCACATAGATATAGAAGTGTTTCCGTAGTCACGATGGATTGATGTTCCTCTCGAGAATCGTCTGGGTTTGTTTCACGGGTTGGGGAGTATATGGCGATGAGGAAAGGAAAACAAACAGCAATCTCACAGGATCTGTACCATGTTTCGATAGACACCGAACCCTTGTATAATAAGCCATTCAAACCGTATGGCTATTTGGCTTTCATGACAAACATTGGGTCTCATTCGAGTTATCTCACGAGCACGAGGTGGGCTGCCAAGCCTCATGAGAAAGCGGGAATCGATCTCCGAGGTGTCCATCGGAAGTTGATCGAACTCAGAGGGGTAAAAGCCATGATAGCCGCTGTAGCTTTTCGGTTTCCGCCATTTTGAGTCACTATACATAGATGCTGCCCTGTCAAAACTGCGGAGAAGCCCCGTGATGAAACTGGGTGCATTGGTTGGGGTATGTTCCATGCTTAAGACAGTGATAGGCTGATAGACAAAAACATGGTACAAACTGGATCATGAACATCTCATGAGTCGGCTTGAACGGGTCACATGACTGATCTGCTTAGCCAAAAAGAGAGTGGGAGACAGATGACTGTATACTTGACTTATGATCAAGAACCTAGACAATTGCTGGGATATATATACTACGGATTCTTTTATTTTATTTCTCTTCCCAGTCTTTGAATGTGATGCTTTTTATGTCCTCAACTCATCAATGCCGTTATCGCTGCCTTAGGCCACAAATAGTTAGCCGCCCATCGCAGCGCAGCCTTTTCCCAAACGGCCAAATCCGGGTTTTGTAGATAGAACCGAACAACATCAGGAACTCATCCTGACCCTCAAAACCGCCCTCTCCTTCTCCTCTCTCACGCAGCGGCTCCTCTGCGCCTGGTAACACATCATGTTGCCTTCATCTATGCGCCGAGTCGTCTCCTCAGCCGTCTCCTCGACCCCTCAGACCGGTGTCGTTTCCGTCCTCGCCTCAGCCACTTCAAAGACCACTCCCGTCTTTGTTCGAAATCAACAGCGACGATGTTCTTCTTCAAAACCTTCGAAATCCGATAACGGTGCCAACGAGATCTCGGCTGGCCAGTCGGTGCCTGCTGCTACATCACCCAAGTCTGGCAATGAGAAGCGAAAGCGAAGGAGCAGCAAGGATGCTTCCGATCGAGCGGCTTCTATGAGAAAGTTGCCAAGCGTTCCCAACACGCATCATATGTCACAAGAAGGTAAAGCTTTGGATATACATAGCCCATAGGGAGGACGGTTGCTAATTGTCGCAGCTCTGGGACTATCAAGTTTCTTCTCACTACACAGGCCCATCTCGGTTACTCAGACCATGCCCCGAGCGGTTTCCGATGAGCACTTCGCCTCCATCTTTGCCTCCCGAACCAGAAACAACAAGATGGCCGATACAGATTCCACTCTCTCCAGCGCTATCGAACAGTTGGAAGGGCCTATGGCTCAGATGACCATTGGTGGTGGACACGAGGGCCAGGAAGGAATGCACAAGGTTGATATCAAGAACCCCGATGGTACCGAGTCCAGCATGTACCTCCAGATCGACACCATGTCAGGTGAATTCCTGCCTTTCCGACCTCCACCTCTGCCTCAACCCCAGGCTGCTGGCCAGGCAGATAGTGCCGTTGCCGATATCGAGGCCGCCGAGGACGTTCCCCAACACCGGATGTACAAGGCTCTTTTCACCATCGAGGAGTCCATCGATCCGGACGGCCAAGTCCGTATCATGGCCCACAGTCCTCAGATTGTGCAGGACACCCAACCGCGAAGCTTCCTCGAGCGTCTGGCTCTTCGCCAGCTCAAGTTCGACGAGGCCCAGGGCCGCCGAGACATGCACGCCATCAGCGTGAAGCGACAACGAAAGCTCAGGATGAAGAAGAAGAAGTATAAGAAGCTTATGAAGAGGACGCGAGTCCTGCGCCGCAAGTTGGATCGAACTTAGACATATGTACATATTTCCCTGGCTGTTCGAATCATGTTCCTCTTTTTGATATCTCGCATACGGGGCATATCGAAGGACATTTTTCATTCGTGGTGTCTGGGCAGTGAAGAAGAAGATCTCTCACATTGAGTTTGGGCTGTGGCATTGCGCTTTGAGACTTTTCCTATGTTTCCATAGACTCGCGCAGGTAACAATCATCATTTTCAAATGAGTTGAGATATCTTCCGTGGTGACCTCAGTCTCAGATACGCGAATCATGTATAAATAGCTGTACAATTCACCTGTTGGTCCTGAGACATAATTTTGGTTCAAGTGACGTCGATTTGATATTCAAAGCTTATGAGTTGTGACTGATACGTCAAGAATATGCATGGCTTGCTGTTGGGTATGCAGTAAGAGTCTATAGCTCATATTGAAAGCCTCCAATGGGTCAAAGAAAAATCTTGTAAGTTACAAAGTCAATCAACAGTGGCCAAGGTATTTTACATTCACGTTCCTCATACTATAAACAATATACATAAGCGACTCTTAAACACTAAGCGCCACTGCATTCAACCTCTGGAGTTCTCGGTGGCTGAGGTGAAGCTACCTCAGGTCAGGTACCTTAGTGGTGGAGGTCCCACTTCAAAGTATCTCACCGAAATTCACCGCCCGGCAGAAACTTATCGACCGCCAAAATTTTGGATTTTTGAGACGCTGGGGCCCACCTCGAAAACGAGATCGCATTTGCGCCAGCGTATTTTCAGAACAATTGGTCTGAAGCAGAATCTGGAAAGATGCAGCGCAAGGCGGTGTAAGTGTTGACGCTATGGTATGGCTGTGAATACCTTTGACTGACATCGATATAGTGACTCGCGCATTCCAGCGCTCATTCAAAATGGCCTGCAAGAAAAGAAGAGAAGCTTTTTCGTCGTGGTGGGAGACAGGTCGAAGGACGTGATCGTGCGTCTGCATTATATCATGTCCCAGTTTGATATCAAGCAGAATAAATCAGTTCTTTGGGCTTACAAGAACAAGCTCTTGGGCTTCACCAGGTTAGTAGATCTTGACAATCTCTTCCTTCGATGCGACGCAGCTAACCAAAGTTTTACAGTCACCGAAAGAAGCGCGAGCAAAAGATCAAGAAGGAGATTAAGCGAGGAATTCGAGAAGCCAATACCGAGGACCCCTTCGAGCTGTTCGTATCGCTACATAACATCCGATATACCTACTATAAGGAGACCGATAAGATCCTAGGTCAGACCTTCGGCATGTGTATTCTCCAGGACTTCGAGGCCATTACCCCCAACATTCTTGCCCGAACGATCGAAACTGTCGAGGGTGGTGGACTGGTTGTTTTGCTCCTCAAGGGCATGAACAGTTTGAAACAGCTTTACAGCTTGTCAATGGATGTCCACTCGCGTTATAGGACAGAGGCCCACGACGATGTAGTGGCGCGTTTCAACGAGAGATTTATTCTCTCTCTGGGAAGCTGCAACTCTTGCTTGGTTATTGATGATGAGATGAACGTTCTCCCTATCTCAGGTGGAAAGGGTGTGAAGAAGCTTCCTCCCCCAGACCTCGACAATCCCAAGACAGAGTCGCAAATTGAGCTTGAGGCCATGAAGGAGCAGAACGAGGGACGACAGCCCGTAGGACCTCTTATTTCTCTCGCCAAGACTGTCGACCAGGCCAAGGCTCTTATTACATTCACAGATGCCATCGCCGAGAAAACTCTACGGAGCACGGTTACTCTAACTGCTGCTCGTGGTCGTGGAAAGTCTGCGGCAATGGGTGTCGCTGTCGCAGCTGCTGTTGCGTATGGATACAGCAACATTTTCATTACCTCTCCTTCGCCTGAGAACTTGAAGACTCTGTTTGAGTTTGTCTTCAAGGGTTTTGACGAGTTGGGCTATGCTGACCACGCCGATTACTCTATTATTCAGAGTACAAACCCCGACTTCAACAAGGCCATTGTTCGAGTCAACATTCATCGACAACACAGACAGACCATTCAGTACATTCGACCTCAAGATGCACACGTGTTAGGGCAGGCCGAGTTGGTGGTTATTGATGAGGCTGCGGCTATTCCCCTGCCTCTTGTGAAGAAGCTCATGGGTCCTTATCTTGTCTTCATGGCCTCTACTATCAACGGTTATGAGGGTACAGGTCGATCTCTTTCTCTCAAGCTCATCAAACAGTTGCGAGACCAGTCGCGCACTGCTTCCACAGCTGGCGAGGGCATGGAGATCACTGATCGATCAACTGGTAAGACCTCAAAGACTGAGGAGTTCCAGGCGGGACGAAAGCTGCGAGAGATCACCTTGTCTGAGCCTATTCGATATGCCCAGGGAGATGCTGTCGAGAAGTGGCTCAACACGGTTCTCTGCCTCGACGCGACTCTGCCCAAGGCTAAGTCGAATATCAACGGATGCCCCGACCCTACACAATGTCAGCTCTTGAACGTCCACCGGGATACTTTATTCTCCTTCCACCCTGTGTCCGAGAAGTTCCTTCAGCAAATGGTTGCGTTGTATGTAGCTAGTCACTACAAGAACTCGCCTGACGACCTTCAACTCATGAGTGATGCCCCTGCACACGAGCTTTTCGTTCTTGTTCCTCCTGTTTCTGAGGACAGCGCCAGACTACCCGAGCCTCTGTGTGTCATTCAGGTTTCGTTGGAAGGAAAGATCAGCAGACAGAGCGTCCTTAACAGTCTGAGCCGAGGACAGCGACCATCTGGTGATCTCATTCCTTGGCTTGTCAGCCAACAGTTCCAAGATGAGGAATTCGCTTCCCTATCTGGTGCTCGAGTTGTTCGTATTGCCACAAACCCTGAGTATGTTTCAATGGGATACGGTTCCAAGGCTTTAGAACTACTCGTTGACTACTACGAGGGACGCTTCGCCAATCTGTCTGAGGACGAGGATCAGGTTATGGAGGGGACAATGACTCGAGTTACTGATGCTGAGCTCGCCAACGCCAACTTGCTCGATGACGACATCAAGGTTCGGGATATCAATAAGATGCCTCCCCTGTTCGCCAAGCTGTCAGAGAAGAAACCCGAGCGACTCGACTATGTTGGTGTTAGCTACGGATTGACGCAACCTCTTCACAAATTCTGGAAGAAGGCCTCGTTCGCGCCCGTCTACTTGAGACAGACTGCCAACGATCTGACTGGCGAGCATACCTGTGTCATGCTGCGGCCGCTTGAGAACAGTGAGGACCGAAGCTGGCTCGGGGCTTTCTCCAGGGATTTCCAGAAGCGTTTCCTGTCGCTCCTGTCTTACCAGTTCCGCACATTCACTCCTATCACTGCCCTTAGTATCGACGAGGCTGCGAAGTTGGGAGCGCAACTTGACTCAGTTGAAGTTCAACCATTGACCAAGGCTGATCTTGATATCTATATGAGCCCTTTCGACCTGAAGCGACTCGAGTCATATGCCAACAACATGCTTGACTACCATGTTGTTCTCGATCTTGTTCCAACCATTGCCCACCTCTACTTCACAGGACGCATCAAGGGAGACGTCACTTTATCAGGGGTCCAGCAAGCCGTCATGCTGGCTCTTGGTCTGCAGCGCAAAGATATCGATGTGGTTGCCCAAGAGATCAACATGTCTACCTCTCAAGCCCTTGCCATGTTCATTAAGATGATGCGAAAGGTCACTAAGCACTTCGCCGGTCTCGTCTCCGAAGCTGTTGGCGCAGATCTTCCCCAAGTTGAGCGTCTTGGTGTGAGTCGTGAGAATGCTAGTGGCGCACACGACGATGAGATCGTCGATGAGCGTTACGTTCCTCTGGCTACAACATTGGACGACGAACTTGAGGAGGGTGGTGATGAAGCAATGAGGGAGCTAAAGAAGAAGCAAAGAGAGCTCATTGACTCTTTGCCCCTTGACCAGTAAGCTACACTGAGATATGCATACAAGGACATCTGCTAACAAAGAATAGATATGAGATTGAGGGAGATACTCCTGCTTGGGAAGAGGCGGAAAAACAGGTACTGAGTGCGACAAAGCAGGGCAAGTCAAACCCTGTGGTCAGTGTAAAGTCAGCCAAGCAAAAGAGAAAGGCCGGCGGTCAGACGGCGGCTGAGGTCTATGAGGAGGCATTTGGCGAAAAGAAGAAGAAGAGCAAGAGGGTGAAAAAGTCGGCGTGAGAGTGATGAAGAATATCCTAAAGTTGGGTTTGGCACATGGAACGGCGTTTTTCTCGATAGACAGACGTGTTTAATCAATATACTGTTTCAATATGACTGCATTTGTCGACTTGGGAGGATTGTTGATGGTTTGAGTCAAGGATGTCACTCAGGCTTTACATGAGAGAGGTCAGCTTGCATCACAAATACTTTCGGTTGGGCAATGATGTTCGTGTAGAAATCAGGGGTATCAATTTGTTGCTGTGCTACAGTTACGAAGCTCTAGTCTATGGTCTTAACACCAAAACGGCAAATACTCTACATCCAATGCCAGTTGAGTACCGTCATTCTTCCACCAGGGAAGCCCAAGTCTATCCTGCAGAGGTTTACCTAAATGTCGTTCCCGGAAACTCTTCTTATTCAACAAAATCACCATCACGTCCCAGGTCCATCATAGAGAAGAACAGGCTCATGATAGAGACGGCCGGTCCGTCATTCGCTCGAACGACTTTGGGCTCAACATCACGGGTACGGTCGGGGACATCACCGTAGAACAGATCTTCGGGGTCAACCTCAGAGGTCTTGTTGGAGGCGGCATCGTTGAAGATATTGTTGTCTTGAGTTGAGTTCTCGCTGTCAGCATCATAACTGTCTTCAGGACTAGTATGTTGGTTGCTACTCCCTTCTCCATAGTCTGTATCTGTATCTGAAGACTCGAGACTGTCGAAAGATGTGACAGATTCAAGGCCTCCCATCATGTCCTGGCGAATCAAGGACATAAAACCCTCGGGCTTCTTGCGAGGAGGAATAGGCTTCTTCTGGAAGTACTCACGAGCAAACTGATCCTCCCATTCCTCCAACTTCTCATGAGCGACATATTCACGGGCCAGTTTGATCTCAGGGCCTTCATTCCGGGCGCCCCCAAAGCCCGGGAGGATGTTTCCAAACCACGAGAGGCAGGTATCGTTATTGTGACAACCTGTGAGCATAGGCTGGATCTGTTTCATACGATAGTCACAGTCCCATGTTGGCGGGATATGTCGTCGCTCGCGGTGAGCCATTTGTGCCTCGACGTACCAGCTGTGACAAGGGATAGTATAGATACCAATATTGTCACCACAATGGCAGCATTGTTGGACGATCTCTTGGCACATTTTTGGTGATGTTTCCGGTGGTTCCCAGGAGTTCGTGCTGAAGTATTGCGGTAACAACTGTGGTTTGTCTGGACAAGTCGTTGATACCTGAAGGTATGTGTAAGGAAGGGGAAGGGTTTGAGAACTGGCATTCTGGGAGAGAAGAGAGCTGAACTGTTGGACAACGAACTCTGCAAAGTGAACAGCTGAGACTCGAACAGACAGTGGCACACTGAACATTGAGTAGTAGTAGTGGCAGTGGCAGGGAGTTGCTATGTGAGGACAAAGACGTGATTCGCTGGAGAACATGTAGCCACTGGCTCCTAACAACGGCCTGGACTATTTACAAGGAACAGAATTCGATTTGGATTAAAGTCCAGGAAAGTATCAAGTTATTTCTTGTATTAATTATTGTTTCTGAGTGTTTATTGTTTCTGGGTATCTGTCGATGGTGGGCGACTGACTCAAGACAACAAAATCCAACTGTCATGCTACAGCTTCAAACCACCAAAAAGAACACGAATCAGCAAAAGAAAACATACAACACCAGGTATTCGCTGGTCGTCACCGACCCAACTACT
>LTDI01000208.1:0-21882 GCA_001654545.1 Fusarium agapanthi
GACGAAGACGAAGACGACGACGACGACGATGATCCTTTTGGTGGATTTGGTGGCCCTCCAGGCAGTCTATCCAGCACGCTTAGAGCACTAACAGGGATGATGTCTGGCCTGACATCTCGATTCCGGGAAATTCTTCACAATCTGCGAGTTGATGATCTCTCAGTACAACTAATAGCTCTGCAAGAGCTATCAGAAATACTCCTAGTTTCCAACGAAGACAACCTCTCTGGCCACTTTTCGCCCGATGCATATGTTAAGGAGCTGGTTTCCCTCATGAACAAGGAAGAAAGCCCCGAAATCATGTTACTCGCGTGCCGTTGCTTGGCAAATTTGATGGAGGCTTTGCCTGCCAGTGTTGCGAACGTCGTCTATGGAAGCGCCGTCCCTGTCCTGTGCCAAAAGCTCCTCGAAATTTCTTTTATCGATTTGGCAGAGCAGGCCTTGAGCACCTTGGAGAAGATATCAGTCGAATACCCTACCAGCATTGTTCGTGAGGGTGGCCTCACTGCTTGTTTGTCTTATCTCGACTTCTTTGCTACCGGCACACAAAGAACTGCCGTTACTACCGCAGCAAACTGTTGCCGCAACATCCCCGAAGACTCTTTCCCGGTAGTGCGAGATGTTATGCCTACACTTCTCAATGTTCTCAACAGCAGTGATCAGCGGGTTGTGGAGCAGGCCTCGCTTTGCGTTTCTGGCATCGTTGAGAGTTTCAAGTACCATCCCTCCAAACTTGAGGAGCTTGTTAGTGTCGACCTTCTTCGAGGTGTGCTGCGACTACTTGTTCCCGGTACGACCAACATGATTGGCTCTAGTATCCATACACAATTTCTCCGAGTTTTGGCATTCACTGCGCGAGCTAGCCCTCGTCTTTCCGCAGAGCTCTTCAAGCTTAATGTGGTAGAGACATTGTATCAAATCCTGACTGGAGTTTCACCACCCAGCGGTACCGAAGATGTTGCCTCCAAACTGGACAGTGTTATAATCATGCAGGCTCTCATCCATCGACCCCGAGATCAGATCATTGAGACGCTCAATGTTATTTGCGAATTACTACCTAACCTACCACGAAACGCAGATCCCTCGTACGGTGATTTTGTTGAGCTTCAAGCCTCGGCAGATCCTACAAGCTCGACAGCCAGTGGGGGAAGGAACCGCAGATCTACGAATGAAAAGCGCATTGAGCTTCTTGAAGGGTGCAAAGACGAAGTTCGCCGTTTTGCGCTCATCATCTTCCCTACCTTGACGGACGCGTTCTCCAGTACTGTCAACTTGAGCGTCCGCCAAAAGGTCCTCACAGCACAATTGAAGATGCTCTCGAATCTTGATGAGGACATCTTGGTCGAGGCGCTTACTCCGGTACCTTACGCCTCTTTCCTCGCTTCTATTCTTTCACAACAAGATCACGCATCTCTGGTTATGCTTGGCCTGCAAGTGGCCGAGCTGTTACTAAGCCGACTCGACAAGATCTACCGGTATCAATTCTATCGCGAAGGAGTCTTCCTTGAGATCACCAAGATTGCTGAGGAGGAAGAAGCAGTTGAAGAGAAGCCAGGCAAGGGCGAAAAACAGGAGTCTCAGGGCGAACAAGCAACAGAACAAGACAACGAACAGTCATCGGACCAGGAATCTGAGCATGAGGAAGACGAAGAAGACGAGGAGCGCGAGTCCTCTGATGAGGAGGATGAAGACGAAGAGCATGATAATGAGAATGGCGAGGCGCAGAATGAGGACATGTCCCCTGTTAGCTCCCGGGGATCTACCATGTCTCTCGAGGTTCCTCTTCATCGTCTTGTCTCTGACCTGCGATCCATGAAATTTCGAACTCGAGACGTCGCCAAGAAGTTTTTGGAGACCCACGAGACTGAAGGCCATGGCCAGGCTATGAAGCTCAAGGCAACAGCAATCCTTGATGCTCTCTCAGATTTGGCTGGCGAGCTTGAGGCCTTCTACCTCAAACCGATGCCCAGTAACGTTACGGCTGATAAAGGAAAGGAACTGTTCACCAAGCTTGCATCATATTTCGATACCGACGTCTTGGAAAGTGTTACGAGCGCAGAACTTCTGGCATCTGGTCTTGTTCGTGTGCTTCTAGAGGTTTTCAGCAACCCTGACGAGGAACTGGCCCGTGCCGCCCAGTCAACGTTCCTAGAAGTCTTCATGGCATACACCGTCAAGTCGAAGCCAAAAACTGCAACTGCAGAATCTCCGGCGACGCCTTTCAGCGTCATGATTCACAAGCTTCAGGACTTGCTCAGTAGGTCAGAGCATTTTGAGGTTATTACGGTGCATCATAACACATTTGACGGCAACCACAGTAGTCCTGCCTCCATGCTTGGGAAGCAGATTCGACTTCGTCTTGTTGCCGATGACGATTCCGAAATACCTCGACCTTACCGCAATATAATGGTGTCAATTCATGCCATCGCTACTTTCAAATCCCTTGATGACTATTTACGACCTAGGATCAGTATCAATGAGCGATCTCGTGGCTCCGCCCGCAGGGATGGAGTTGCTCGAGCACTTGCCGCTATGGCAAATAGCGCGGGTCTTCCTCTGAGCAGCGCAGCAGCTGCCCGCCTAGCAGCAGCTGAACGATCAGGCCCGTTCTCGGGACCTCCGATACCGCCGCCGCCTGCTGTTGCTACAACGCCATCTGGCTCCCGAGCACTTCGCAAATCAAAGTCACAGGCTGCCCCTGCCACACCAGACCAATCTGCTGGGCCGTCTCGCGATAAAGGGGCGCTTAGACGCTCTTCAAGACGGCATGGCGCAGCTAATACACCCCCGGCTCCTCGACCTCCGCCCGTTGATGACGAGGAAATGCAAGATACACTAGAATGCGCCGACGAGAAGCAGCTGACTGATGACGATGACGTCGGAGAAAGCAGTGCATTGGATGCCATTGTTGGCGAGCTTGAAGAAGACATGCAAGAGGAATCAACGCCTGAGGATACTTCTGCCGTCAACATGGAGATCGCTACCGGCGGCCATGTCACAGCACGCAAGGAAGATGGCACTCGAATCGCGACACCAACTGGATCTGGTGTACCTAGCCGTGCGGGTGGATCCTCGATTGCCACCCAAGGCACACCTACTCCAGCCTCTTCATCGTCGAGGCCGATGTCTTATGCGTCCGCTCTCCAGGCAGTGCCCCAAGATTGGCACATCGAGTTCAGCCTTGACAACAAGCTGATCCCCAATGAGACTACCATCTACCGCGCTGTCCATACTTCAGCTTCTAACTCAGATGAGCATTTAAGCAGAAGCATCTGGTCAACTGTGCACCCAATCAAGTTCAAGCGTGTACCTGGGCCACCTCCTGCGGAATCTCTTTCATTTTCTTCTAACACGGAAGCTGATGGTGAAGATGAGCATGGAATCCCCGCTTCCCTTGCCAAGAACCCAACAACATCATCAATTCTACGCCTGTTGAACATTCTTCACGATCTCAACTCGAACATTGAGGATGTTTTGATTGAGAAAAAGAACAGCGTTATTGGACTGAATGTTGAGCCGTTGTCGCAGTTCGTCAACACGAAACTCACAGCGAAGTTGAATCGTCAGTTGGAAGAGCCCCTGATTGTTGCCAGCAACTGCCTACCTAGTTGGGCGGAGGATTTAGCTCGCCTTTATCCCTTCCTCTTCCCATTCGAGACTCGACATCTATTCCTCCAATCTACATCTTTCGGATATGCCCGATCAATGGCGAGGTGGCAGAATACCCAGTCTGCGGAGGACAACCGAAGAGATCGAAATAACGAACGGCCATTCCTCGGTCGCCTTCAACGACAAAAGGTTAGGATCTCACGTCAGAAGATCCTTGAATCGGCCTTGAAAGTTATGGAGCTATATGGTGCTTCACAGAGTATCCTAGAAGTAGAGTATTTCGAGGAGGTGGGCACTGGTCTTGGTCCCACTCTCGAGTTCTACTCAACTGTCTCGAAAGAGTTCTCAAAGAGGAAGCTCAAACTCTGGCGCGAGGTCGATTCGAACGGCTCTGATGAGTTTGTGTCTGGAGCCACTGGGCTCTTCCCTCGGCCGCAGAGCGATGAAGAGGCTGGGACACCAAACGGAGAGCGGATTCTGCATCTTTTCAAGATGCTTGGAAAGTTTGTTGCGCGGTCCATGATCGACTCCCGAATCATCGACCTTCACTTCAACCCCATCTTCTTCCGCATCGGGGATGCAGTTTCATCCGGAGTCAAGCCATCATTGGGGGCTGTGAAGATTGTCGATCCTGTCCTTGCCCGTTCATTGAAGGCCATCAAGCAATTTGCCTTGGCCAAGAAGGAAATTGATGAGGACCCCAATCGTACACCAGCACAAAAGGTTGCCGACACAGAAATCATTACGATCGATGGCGTTAAGCTTGATGACCTTTGTCTCGACTTCACTTTGCCAGGGTATCCTAATATTCAGCTAGAGGATAATGGCTCCCAGAAACGAGTCACTATTGACAATGTGGACTCGTATCTGGAGAAGGTCATTGATATGACTCTTGGGTCTGGTGTTCGTCGCCAAGTCGATGCCTTCCGTGCTGGGTTCTCACAGGTATTCCCCTACTCTGCACTCAGTGCTTTCACGCCAGATGAGTTAGTTACCTTGTTTGGCCGTGTAGACGAGGACTGGTCACTTGAAAGTATGTATAACCCTAAAGCTTTACCTTTGATGTATGCTAACCTTTCATCAGCTCTCCTTGACTCGATCAAGGCCGATCATGGTTACAACATGGATAGCAAGACGGTCAAGAATCTACTTCATACAATGAGCGAATTCGATGCTTCGCAACGCCGTGACTTCTTACAGTTCACCACTGGAAGTCCAAAGCTCCCCATTGGAGGTATGTTTCGCCTCCTGGCTGTTGATGGCCAATTTCTAACTTTCCTTAGGATTCAAGTCTCTGACACCTATGTTTACTGTGGTCTGCAAACCCAGTGAGCATCCTTATACGTCCGACGACTATCTTCCTAGTGTCATGACGTGTGTCAACTACTTGAAGCTTCCAGACTACTCTACCATTGAGATCATGAGGAAGCAGCTTTTTACAGCAGTCAAGGAAGGCCAGGGAGCGTTCCATTTGTCGTAGATTGGTTTATTTCTGAAGTACTGCACGACACAATGCCTAGGGCCTCTCACGGCACCTGGGCAACAGAACAATGACAACGATGTTCTTTTCTTGGACGACTTGGCAGGAAAAGTTTTTATATTCGCTTGATGCCCCTGATGAAACAATACGCCCCCACGATGGACCGAAATGATGGAAATAGAAGGGCATCTGACGTGGCGCCCACAGTAACACAATATTGCATGGCTTGGGGGACGGCGCAGGACTTGTTTTTATGAGAATCACAGGAACGGCATGGCATATTTTTGAAGCCTCTTCCCAAGGATCAATGAAGGACAGGCAGGGCAATGATTAAGATACCGCCTTTACGCAAAGTAGTTATAGAGATGAAATTGTGTGTTTGTCTATTCCTTTCTCACTCCACAGTGGCTGCATAAATGCTATTCGTGTTTCGCGTTATTAGTTGCGTGGATTATTGACTACAGAATATAGTTAAGTCGATGCTCCTAACTCCAAAGCTTACAGCTCAGCCATCCATCCATATATACATGTCCAATAAGTCAAAAACGAGGCTATCCTACATTCTTCCCTTACACGCATCCTGCACTTGTCCTGGGGCAAAAGATACAAAAAACACAGAAATTAGATCAAAGGGTCATGGCAAAATTCTACAATCGTTCATCGTCATCGTCATCCGAGTCCCATATCTCAGGCGGAACCCTTGTGTCGTCACGTATCAAACTGTCCGGCAGCATCTGGCTCTTTGTCAGCAGCTGCGACGAGCCTGGATTGTATCCCGACGGCAGACGGAGGGCGTCATCGCCATCATCCTCGTCTAAGAGGCCCTCGGGAAGGCCGATACTGCTGGAAGAGTGTAGCGGTGGGCGGCGAATAGACGACGAGTGCTGCTCAGGGGTGGAAGGCTGAGAGACGGTAGTTGCCTGAGATGGGCGGACGGCAGGTTGTTTGGAAGCGCTACTTAGTGAAGGGCGGGTAGCGCGGTAGGAAGATGCTGCAAAGGGGGTACGACGGGGAGGAGGTTTGATAGTTGTGGGAGAAGAAGCGATGTGAGTGGTTGGTGGAGGAGTAGTCTTTTCATCATTGTTGTTGTTGTTGTTTTCCTCCTCGGGAGTCGAGGGAACGAGTATATCGTCCGAGGTTGGGAATTGGGTTGATTGAGCGAAGTCACTCTTGAGTTGGGCTTCAACTTGCTGTGACACGCTCATGCTTGATGAAGGAGCGGGTGTCTTATCCGCTGGTAGAGGTTGTGAAGAGTTGGCAAGTAGATCAACTCGTCCACTGTCATCTTCGTCACTAGTAGCTTGAGTCTGTGTTGGTTCATCTCCTGATGTATCTTCCTTGAATAGAGCATGTCGCAAGTTCCAGAGCAACTGACCTACGACAGCAGGTGGGAAATAAACATAGCGAGCAACATCGCCGTCGAACCATCCCTCTTCCCGCATATCGTCTCCCTCAACAGGGTTGTTCAACTCGTAGACTTGAGTCAGGTGATAACGCCAAGTTGGACCTTCAGTAACACGACCAGGGTCAGCGCAAGCCATAAACCGCAATAGCTCCCCATCGTAGAGCCAGAAGCGAACCACTTGTGCTGGTATTTTGAAGTTGAGTATGAGATCAGCCTGATAACCTTCTATCACATCATCAATAATGTCCTGGGGCAGCGCCAGCAACACGTCTGTACGAGCAGATGCAGGAGGTAGTGCTTGAAGGGTTGCCAGAGGTACACGCTGAGATTCTAGTGGCTGAGTTTGAGTTGGTGGAAGAGGGCGGTGGATGGGTTTGCGAACACGCTTTGCTGGTCGGGGACGGCTCTTGGCTTGGGGAGTTGCTGAGAGGGGAGGGAGTGTAGGGGGCAGCGTGGTAGGTCGAGAACTCAGAGGTGGGAGCGAAGAGGTTGATGTTGATGCTTGGCCATTTGAGCCAGACGATTCCTCAGAGGAAATGGTCGCAACGGCTTGTCGTTTAGTTTTAACGCTCGTCGTTTGCACAGAAGAGGGGGATGCTCTCATGACCTCTTCCTCACACGAAGCAATCTCGCTCATAACGAGTTGTGTTTCGGCGCCAGCAACGAATGCGTTTTCGCCGTTCTCGTCACCAAAGTCTTCATCCTCCTCCTCGTCGTCTTCAGAATCAGGTATCTCGAGCATGACCTTCTTCTTTCCACTGCCTGGTGATACTCGCTTCATCTTTGGCGTGGGGCTACCACTCCTTTGACTTCCACCGAGTTCACTACTTCTCCTTCTTCTCGACTTGGTAGGCGTCTCCAGCTCATCCATCACAGAAGACGATGTTTCAAGAGGTTCAATGACGCCTTTTGGAGTTCTTGGTGTCTTGTTTGGCGAATCCACGGGCAGTTCCTTGAGAGGTGTACGGTTAGTAGACCCCCAACTATCGGTGGCGTAAGAATCCTGGATGATGCGCTCGTGTTTTCGAGGAGACGATGTTGTCTTGGGTCGTCCTCTTAGCTCTCTGAGCGGAGATGGGTTCGCTGGTGAAGATGTCTTTCCCTTGACAGGTGACGGATTGGCACGGTCTGGTGGACCATAGCGTTCCAACATCATGCTAGCGGGCGTTGACGATATGCTGGGCGGCGCAGACAACTGGCTAGAGGAAGGTATTTCTGTTACTTGAACATTCTTGTGCGGTGTCTGCTTCTGAGGTGTCTGTGGCACAATAGACTCTTCCCGCTGGGGAGTTGGTTCTTCCCGCCTGCGCTTCAATATCGATTTTGGAGTTTTCTGATCCTTGACAGGCGAAACGTTCCTCTGTTTTCGGGTCTTCTGTGGACTTGGACTGGCCGCATTGCCCAACCATTGCTGGAATTCGTCATCATTATCCTCATCTTCAGAATCCTTGATAAACTCGGCGTGGGCTGGATCGCGACCAAGGAATTGGGTCAAAGTCTGTGTATGGTAGGCCGAACTAGGTACATCTCCCATCGTCTTACGTCGGCTCGATTTCTTTTCCTTTTTCGGTTTTGGTTGTTCCTCTGTATCATCGCCTAACGTCCGTCTTCGCTTGGCTCGCGCATTCTTGGTAGAGGTCCCTTTCGCTTTCGCTCGTCGTTTCCGCCCGCTAGAAACAGGTTCCTCGTCCTCTTCTTGGTCTTCTTGTTCCTTGTCTGACTGCATTTCATCCTGTTCACTATCACTTAGGACGATCGGGTCATCGTTGCCTTCGAAGCTCGATACAAAGTCGATTTGAGTCAAGGTTTGTTGTCGCAAAAGTCTCGAGGGTGTCTCCGCCTGCTTCTTTCGATTCTGCTTCCCATATGTCCGAACAACCTTTCTACGCGCGGGGAACTGTGCTTGCTGTTGCGCGGGCGTCGAATGATAGACACGACTTGGTGCGGGTTTACTGCCTGAGCGGGTTTTGGGCGTCATGATTGCGGCGTTAAAGTCGCTCGTCAGCGTAATACAATAATTTCAAGGCTTGAGTTCAAGTAAAGCAGCAAATGAAAGTCGGCATATTGTTCGTGGAGTGAATGAACATGATATATTCAGGCAACTTCGATGTAATGGCGATGATGAAGTGGAGCTCCAAGGGCGTTAAGTGGCGTAGCTTCCCTGTATGTCCAAGCTCGCGACGCGTCTCGTCGCGTAAAGGAGGTAGTGGGGCCAATTAATGATCGCGCTTCAGTGACGAGGCCTATAATTAGAAGAATAGTAAAAGACGGGAGGAAACCAAGCATCTCAGGTATCGATATGACCCCAAAGCCAAGCAAGTATCGTAGATATCAATAAATATACCGAGATATATAAAGTCAATTCCTCAAAACGCTCGACACCACGAAACGCGCCTCATTTACTACCCATCCATGGCTGATCAAGCTTGCCAATATACCTAGAGAATATAGTATTCGTACAGCAGGTTCATCATCATGTTCCCATTCGCTCCAAGCACTTAACTCAACGGAATGCGGCCTTGACATCCGCTCGAGGCCACTCAAAGAGGACATCACCACCATATACGTTGGTCGTCACAGCGCCGACCCGCCTCTCAACCTGTTCGTAGAACTTTTCGCACTCTTCCAGCACCTTGATCACCAATCCTCGGCTTAGTCCTGGTTCATCAGCATCACCAAAGTGCTTCTCGACACGTTTACGCAACGCCTCGATGCCCTTGCGCACCTCCTTGGAGTCGTAGTTGCTCAAAACCTTATTGAAAACCGTCTTGCTGTTGGATGGCTGCGCAGCAATTAATGCCGATGATTTACCTGTCTGCAACTGAGCTTCCATGTTCTCGAGGTGTTCCAAAATCTTTCCGAGTGGACGCCGCATGACCGCATCAAGATACAGATTCATATGCTCGTAATATGTCGTGTTAGCCTTTTCCTTCCATTCCTCGAGCACGTCCAAGCCTCGTGTGTCCGTCTCCTCAAGGAAGTGGTTCATGTTCTCAATCAGGAGAATATGGAAGTTGAGGGCTTCCTTGTCCTCGGGGTCAACCGAGCCGCTTGCCGCACTGACACCGGGATTCTCTCGCGCAATGACCATGAGTGAGTCAAACATGGTCTTAAGTATTCGGTCATACTCGCGATCAACAGTACTTCGAATCGGCAGTGTGGTGTCAACACCGAGCAGCATCTCCTCCACAGCTGCTGAGAAAGGAGGGAAAAGCCGGATGAATGCAATCACACCCTTTCGCTTACTGATCTTGACCTTGGTCTCCTCAATGGCCCGAAGTTGCTCGTCAACGAATTTCTTGAATCGCAATTCCAAGTGCCCATGAAGTTTTTGCAAGAGTGTGTTCACATACTCTTGGTTGGACTGTCCAACCTCAGCAGAGTACTTCTCGATAGTCGCTAGGACTCCAATCCCCTGACTGAATAGCTGTCAGTATGCTCGTCAACAACATGATATAAGGGATTTGAACTTACATTGGGCCCTGCCCGACAACCCACTCCATAAGACGTAGCAGTTCCGATTCCAAGAAAGTAAAGATCACCTCCATCGCACGCAGAATACGTCTGGCCAATTCTCGATCGGGTTCCATTAGTCGGGGTCTTCTTAAATCAGTGCCTCCACGATCAGAAGGCGTTGTTGTGGCAACAGCATCTGGGAAATCTATCTGTTCAAGCGTGGTCGCATGGAAGAAGTCGATGATGAAATTTTGCTCCATCTGTATCAGTGGGATGAGATTATCCAGAACTCCAGTAAAGACTTCGTGGGGCGGGTTCTTGTTGTCATTCACTCCCTTGTCGGCCTTTGGTTTGTGGCCACCGTCTTCTCGAGGAGATCTCAGAGCTCTCGCTAGAGTTCCGCTGCGTTTTACAGTCAGCTTCCTGGCAGTGGTAGCCACGCCTCCTTCTTGGTGCTTCTCAACTGCTGACGTGAACAGAATTTCAGCCTCTTCCCCAGTTGCCTGTCTGGCATTCCTACGCCAAGACGCAATCGTAGCCTGAAACTCAACTCGGTAAACAGGTTGACCCTTATCTTGATAAATTTGAATGAGCTGGTTCCACTCATCGGGATGCATATCTCGAGCGTATAGCATGAGGGGGCTGAATTGCCAAAGAATATCGCGGCCAAGCTCGTGGTGTATAGGATCCACCTTTCTAGACAAAGCTCCCTCCATAGCAAGCTTGGTTTCTGTAAAAGCATGATCAAATTGCCGGGACATAAAGGCGACCAGTCTGCCAATGAACATGGCGCTTTCTTGGTCATAAACAAGCTTCTTCTCTTGGACAATCCGCATCTGCTTGAAGTCAGGGTTGAGGCCACTCTGGTTTGTCTCGGCAGTAATATCGGCCTTCTCTTGATCAGCTCCACTACGCGCAGGATCAATCTTAACCATTGCCTTATAAAGTGTTACAAGAGAAGATTCGACGTTTTGTAAGCCACCTAGGTCATCCAAAGGTGCAGATCTGAGGACTTCAAGCTCGTTCGATGTGATAGCACAGGTCTCAAGCAAAGACTCAAGCTCTTTCTTGAGTAACTTTTGGTTGGCAGTTTGGACTTGAAGACCTTGCCCCTGGGCTTCGATATAAGCGATGTCATCTGAAAGGGTCTATTCATGATTAGTAACATTTCGAGCATATTTTAGGATAACATACTGAAAGCTCGACAGAGTAGAGTGTGAGCAAGTTGTCAAGCTCCTCACACTCAGCCATGGCAACATCAAGCCCAGCCTTGATGGCATCAACGCGTTCATCCTCTTCGCGGAAACGAGCCAGCCAGCCACCAGCCTGGGCTTTGTTCAACTCCCGCTCTAGGTCAGCTCTCATTTCTTCCACGTTACGTGATCGCATTTGTTCTCCTGGAATCCAGCCAAAGAAATCCAACCATTGAGCAAAATCATCACTCCTCTCATCAAGAATACACGGGTTGACTCCCAATGTCTGCAGGTATTTCATATCGTTACCTGCGTTGATGGAGCGGCGGGTCTCTTTCTTTTCAGGTTCTGTTGCTTTTTGCACTTCCTGCGGCGGCCCATGCGAACTCGTCGGCCTGCTCGTTGGGACACTAATCTTGACTTCAGGAACAAGTGAATTACGGTTCGCAGACTTGGCCTGCTCCGCCGGTTTCGCTTGCTCCAATTGTTTGGCCTCTTCCTCAGCTTTAGGTGTTTCTTCTGGTGTAGGCGGTTCAGAGGGAGTATCTATACCCTTGGAAGACGGTCTGGGTGGCGCAGGGACAACACTATTGATCCCATCTGGCCCCTCTTCCGTCTTACTCTTCAGTAGACGCATACGTTCACCAGCACCACCAGGCCTGGGTTTAAAGGCGGTTGCAGCGTTGGCCGCAGATGCAGCCTTCCACAATGCACCGGCGATCTCATTTCTGGACTTTTTGGCTCTGATCATAGGACCGAGGCCTGGCCTGGATTCGTCGACTGTCTCTTCTGGTGATGGGTTAGACTCGCGATCAGAAGATGTCACTGCACGCTCTACTGGCAATGGCTCTTCTACTGGCTGAACCGGCTCTTTCTTGGGCAGATCAGGGGGCGGTTGTAAGTTTGCAAATCTTGGCACGCTCACTGTCATTGGCGAGACATCGGAAGAACCTGCTCCAGAGCCCGGATGCAGAGCTTGAGCGGGGCTTGGTGCTTGAGCCTGTGCTTGCGAAGTGTTGGGTACGGGAGCCGGCGTAGGACTAGGAACACGGGCCGCTGCAGGGCTGGGTCCACGAGCCGGGCTGGGCATACGGGCTGGTGCAGGGCTGGACCCATTGCCTTGAGCAGGACTTGGAGTTTGATTTGTTACATTAGTTGGCGGGTGATGCGAGGGAGCGTTGGGTGTATAAGCTTGTGGGTTGTTCGGTCCTGATCCAGGCCTCAGGGACGAAGGCCTGGGAAGTGGCTCACGCTTTGGTGGGTCTGGTAGTCGTCCTGTGGGAGGTGGTGCTATTTCTCGATCTAGTGTGCTCCCTGTGAACGAACTGCTTGTCGATTTCTGGCTTGCATTGTCCATTCTCGGCACAACGCGTTCGCTGCTGCGAGGTGGAGGAGCCATTGGTTCTTTGTTCCCAGGACTAATCAGTGGTGGGGGAACCAAGTCCCTATCATGAGGGCGAGTTGGGTCCATGGGCGGTCGCCTCCTTTCGGGAGGTGGTCTATCTAATTGAAGTGGTGAAGGAACTGGCAGTGGAGGTTGAGGAGGAGACAGAATAGCAGGTGGTTTCAACTTGGGCGAAGACTGTGGTTGAGGGGGTGTAAGAACAGCTGGTGTCCGGGATTCATGGGGCTCTGCAAATCTTCCATACGCTCCTGGGCCGTTTATGCCATTGCGAGAGCGCGGTGGTAAACTGGACCCGTCATCGCTCCTGGTAGCCATGGAGGTAGCAACCGAATCCTGACTCTTGTTGCTCTGAGCCATCCATCGAGGCTGGGGTGGCCTTTCTCTCGAAGTAGTTGAATCGAAACTTCCGACAGGTGAAGGGCCGAGATTTGGGTGTGCTGGGCGAGTAGGCGGAGTCCTGTACTGGGGTGCGTCTTGAGGGCCACTTCCTGGGAGTCCTTGATGCGAAGGATGCATCGGAAGGGTTGGACGAGGAGGAGCGCTCGCCATCTGACTCGAAGGTTGCTCAGCTATAGGAGGAGGTGGCGGCCGAGAACCACCTGTGGCCGGTCGTCTAGTTGCTCCCATAACTTGATCATACTCCTTTTGTTCAAAATTTGCAAGCTCTGGCGTCTTGCCACCCGTGTATTTCCCGTATATCTTGATAAGACTAGCAATGAAGAACTTCTTTTCCTTGTCCGTCTGGGCATGCCAGAAGTAAGGTTTGCCGAGTGTCACTTGAAAACCGGTGTCGCCAGCCCAATCGCGGTGGTCTGGGCTGGCTTGGGGGCCAGTGTAAGATTCAATGCGCGAGAGGTCGTCAAGATTCCACGTTTTTCCGATCGAAAACGATCCATTAGCGTTTTCTTTTGACTTATGCAGGCGAACTCGGCCGGACTTGCGCACGGCTACTATTATTATTCGAAGTTTTTTACCTTCGGCGTTCCGAGCCTGAGGTGGAGGAGGGGTCATAGGATAAGAGGAGTATTCGGTAATGCGGATATGAGTTATGTATGTTTCAAGAACTGGTCAAGGTCATTAGCCATCTGAGCATTGAGTTTGAGTTCAATGAACCTATAACCAAACTCTCGCGACATTGAGTTTCTTTGAGCTAGGCGCTCATGTCGTTGAGTTTAGGGTTGACTTCAATGACAGTATAACTTACGAGAACCATCAACATCCTTCTTGTTAAAGCAGCTCTCTATTATACGGCGCTTTTCATCCTCGAATCGCTCTGCCCTGCTAGTAGCCGCGGCGGCACCAGGGCCGCCCCCGTTTGGGCGGTCCATGACAGAGTTCGAGGAACAGGATCACGCAGGAGCGTTAAGATGAGCAAGGAGGCATGTTCGATCGAGCAGCAGCCTGGTGGGATTATTTCGCGGGGATAGCGAATAGTTCGAGACGAATAAGCGACTGCACAGGCTGAGCGTGTTATCGAGTGTCGTCGAGTCGAGTATATAATGTACGTTGAAAGCTGATGTAGTGGTTGGTCGTGGATTCGAGGACAGGTCGTCGAGGTCAATGTGGCTGGAGTTTCCCTATTTCGATGTGGATGTTTCGGGTGGGCACCTCCAATGCTCCACTGCAGCTTGGAGCTGTAGTCTAAGGCGTCGGGTGTAAACGATTTACCTGCTCACAACCGTTCTTGTGCTGATAAATGGCCGAGTATTCTCTGATATGACGCTCTATCTAGAATAATCGGATTGTAGCAAAGCTCCACTGACAATAAGCCTAAACAACCAAGCTCTGGGAAAGTTGCGACGGCAAGCCACATTGTGCAAGTCATGTGTTAAGAACCAATGAACAAGCCACATGATGAGGTCAGCGGTATCATACGCCACTGCCATGGCGCGTCACAGCACCTCAATCTCTGACAGCTATCAAACTGTTCCGGGACCGAAATATGATTATTTTTCACTGTTTTCAGCGACGCTTCAGATATCGAGTGTCATAACCTTTATCTCAATCCATGTATATACTCACTCAATTAGGCACTCACAGGCTCTTCGCCTTGAGTGCATATCAGTGTACGACTAGACTCAAATCTACTAAATGTCTGTACTTGGTTCGTATAAGTGGCTCTGTGAAAGTGAAAACGTTGCGAAGATCTATCTATAAGTGAATGCTGAGGCACCACTCCTTAGTGGTTTTTAAGGCGTCTTAGAGATATCGGCATACTTCATTACTAGGCTTTCTCATCAAGGATTGACCGACCACAACAGAGCTCGGTAGAGCTATGAGCTACGAAATCTACCAAGTTAGAGTGCCTCATTCACGGAAACAGTACAGGGTAAGGTAGTTCAGCACTGCGCACCTCCAAACGATCCAGTTGTGATCATGAACATTTATTCACCTTCCTGAATAGTTGGGTGACATCATAATTATTGGAAAAATTATCTGTCAAAGAAGATTCTGGTCCCGGTGTCATTTAACGACGATATCTCGTTATAACAAATGCTTTAGCAGATGATGCAGCATGGTCGTATCAACACCGTTGGTTCACGAAATCTCAATAATTTTGGTTCAGGCTATTCAGACGATAAGAATAAACTCGAGACATATATGCTCACACGAGACACTCAATAGAACCGCTAGCTGTAGGTCAAATTTCCAACAAAGACGTCAGCGAAATACCCAAATAGGCAATTTCTCGCTCCAGCTTCCTTTCAGGTTCAAGAGCCTAGAGAGCTTAAGTTGAGATCCGCTTTCCCCTCACGAATCAACCCCCAATATCGGCCTTGGTTCACCCCGCAATCGGGGTTGCTCGTCCGTCTACCGAGGTTGTACATAGAAAATGAACACTCTTACCCGTTGCAATTGCTTCATTAAGAAGATTCGCGTGAGACCTGAAGTCCTCTCGAACCCTAGTCTTGCCCCGGATCCTTGGGTATAATATCCTTGTGCTCTTATACCCAGCTTGGTAACATAGACATAACAACACCATGGTACCCTCCGTGAGAGTTGTTCCTAATGTATGTTTACCCCTTATGATCAAGCACAAGCACAGGCACTGCCAATGCGGCTTGGTTTGTGTGAATGGTTTCAGTTCAGATAACTAACATTCACATAGGCCGCCAAGCGAGCAACCAGCTTGCTACGTACCATTCAATACACTCATCCTCCTTCATGTCCTTGTCACTCAAACCCAGGATATCACCAGTCACCACCAACATTCACTCCCTCCAAGCATGCTCACCAGCGTAAGTATGCGACGCCAACATCGCACCCAGGCCAGAAGGAGTATGCCTTTGAGATGGCTGCTTCGTCCATCAGATTTGGCCCAGGTGTGACGCAGGAGGTCGGCATGGACTTGAAGAACATGGGAGCAAAGCGTGTTTGCGTGGTAACAGATGAGAATGTCAACAAGCTGGATGCCATGAGACAAGTTCGTGAGTCCCTTGCTCGTGAAGGCATTCCTTATGAGGTTTACGACAAGGTTCGCGTCGAGCCAAAGGATAGCTCGTAAGTTCGACTCGCCATCACGTCTATCAGACTGCAGTTCACTTACAATATCACAGCATCAAGGATGCCATCGCCTGGGCTCGCCCTTATGCACCAGATGCCTTCCTCGCTGTTGGTGGTGGATCAGTCATGGACACAGCCAAGCTCATGAACCTATACACGGCGTATCCTGATGCAGACTTTCTAGACTTTGTCAACGCCCCTCTTGGAAAGGGCCGTCCAGTAGACAAGAAGTTGACACCGCTCATTGCGGTTCCAACAACAGCCGGTACTGGTAGTGAGACGACAGGAACTGCCATTTTCGATCTTGTGTCTAAGCGAGCAAAGACCGGTGTAGCTCATCGAAACCTGAAGCCCACACTAGGTATCTGTGATCCCCTCAACACCAGGACCATGCCGGCAGCTGTCAAGGCCGCTTCGGGTCTGGACGTTCTGTGCCACTCGCTTGAGTCCTGGACTGCCATTCCATACAACGAGAGAACACCTAGGCCAACAAATCCTATCCTTCGGCCCGCGTACCAAGGCGCGAACCCTATCTCGGACGTTTTCTCGTTTCATGCACTGCGCTCTACCGTCAAGTATCTCCCGCGATCGGTGAAGAACCCTGATGACTTGGAGGCCCAATCTGAAATGCTTCTCGCTTCTACTCTGGCCGGCGTTGGGTTCGGTAATGCCGGTGTTCATCTCTGCCACGGTTAGTTCATACCTACTCTGCTATAGATTTCTGCCCCTGTTGGGTGCTAACCCGAGCCCAGGCATGTCGTACCCCATTTCTGGCCAGAACCCAGGCTACAAGCACGATGGCTACCAAGTTGAAGCCCCTCTTATTCCTCACGGTGTCTCTGTAGCTGTCTCTGCACCAGCAGTGTTCCGCTTCACAGCAGCATCGAACCCAGATCGCCATTTGGCGGCGGCAGAGGCCTTTGGGGTTGATATCAGCAACGTGAAGCGCGAGAGTGCAGGTGAAGTGCTTGCAGAAGCTATTACCAAATTCCTTGCGGAGCTCGGTGACCAGCCCAAGGGTCTTAAGGAGTTGGGCTTCGGCTCGGAGCACATTGAGGCCCTTGTCGAAGGTACCATTCCTCAGGCACGTGTGTTGATGCTGGCACCAGGATTGTCTACACAGCTCGAAGCGGAGAAAGACCAGCTAAGGAGGCTGTTTGAGAACGCAATGACTCACTAAGGCCCGTACTGAAGAAAGGAGTTCGTCAATGCGGGTATGCAATTGCATTGCGTGTCGTCGATCGATTGTAGCCGCGGATGTCGTGTCACTCTTGAATACAGTACAGTATCTGGATTAGTTAGTACGTACTCAGTATCAAGATACAAATATAGTAACATGTGTACCATGATAATCTGATCCACTTTGATTTTCGATGGAACATTCGGGAAGATCGGCCATGTGTGTGAACCGTTTCTAACAGTGGTATGTATAGGTATGGCTTCTTTGTATGCCGTGCGTTTATAACATAATAAGCCTTTATCCATACATTTGAAACCGCGTACTACTAATAAAATTATGCTGTTCAACGGCATGCATTGACTTGTGCAACTCTCCACGTTTCGAATGTCACCATATTGACCGTTGAGAATCGTCCCTTTCTATTTTAGTGCACCATAACACCCACTGGCAAAGTTGCAAATGCCATTCTCGGTAACAGGCGTCATTGGGTGAATCTGAAAAGTCCCTGCAGGTACTGGGCCGGTCCACTGGAAGATTACCATATCAGGTAAAAACAAGACGAATCTTGCATTGGTAACCGAGACGCCATGCTAATCCTTGCAAGACCCCCCTACAATTTCTTCAACAGAGGTGGAAGAACAGAACAGACTAGTGATGGAGGCGAACGGGGAGAATTGAAAGACTTTGATGAAGCGACTCCTTTCTGAGATTCTGGACCAAGAGTCTATGGATATGAAAGGCTTCGCTTGACTCTTCTACCAGGCCTTCTCTTCCAAAATAGAACGAGCTACCAGAGTCATGAGCCTGTTTAGTGTTTTTCACCTGGTGGGTCTGGGCTCAACTATCCCCGGACTGCCGGCCGGAGGGCGTTCCGATGGCCACGACGTCGTGATGCCGGACTGGAATTTACCTAAGAAAAACTCGAACCAAGCGGTTTCGCAATAAGCTCCAAGAATCTCCATGACTTCTGGGCTCAATATTCTCCCTTGTGCCTCCACATCCACTACGTCACGGGGCCTGTACTGTACGAGCCCGAGGGAGGTGATCGCTGCTTTTGCCGGAGATGGACAGGGCCCGTCCGTGTTAGTCGTACGTACGTACGATACCCAATTCTAACACTGGAACCCGCAAAGCTTGATGGAGCCCATAGAGTTTGCGATCTTCATATAATAACGTAAAGCCGCCCTTCCCCGCGAAGGGTATTGTTGAGGCTCTCCAGTTCATCCCTGCACATTTGGATCACAGTCCCATCTTTCCCACTTCCTTCGCTCGTTACTAAAGGAAATCGATATCTTGTACCTGATTCAAGGTATATTCCAGTCACTCACGATCCAATGGAGGGCACTTCTAGAGACATTCAAGACGAGCCGGACCTAGAAGTCGGACCTGAACCACCCAAGACTGGTTCTGGTTCAGCTTCAGGTTCTGGTACCGATACACCGCCAAGCCCAAAGACCGCTGCTGCAGCTTTAAAGAAGGACAAGGCGCGAGTACGATTCAACAGCAATGCTGCTGCAAACCCTCCACCAAAATCATCTACTCCCCCTCCTGCTGCTGGAGGCCCCATCGCGAAGCCCAGGCCATCACTCTTGCGTGGCAGTTCTGCAGAGGCCGTGAAGACTCTTCACGATGCCGAGCATGAGTCAGATCCTGAGTCAAAGGAGGCGATGGTGGCTGCTCAGGAACGTGGTCGTATAATGGCGGCAAACATCCACAATGATTCATCAGCCATTGACAGAGACTCACTCGAATCCAGCACTGGAACAGCCGCGTGGGACAGCCCTTATGGTTCCAGTATCCCACTTCAGACTCTTAAAGAAAGCAGCAGCAGCCGAGGAGGTTTCCACAAGCTTCCATCTGAGGAGCAAGAGGCGCATGGCTTGAAGGATGAAGCCTTCAAGCTTGTTCGAGCACACACTCAGCGATTTGGACCCAACAGCACTGGCCATCATACACCAGACAAAAAGGACACAAAACAGGAAGAAAGAGCTCCCCTAACCGAAGTATATGACGGAAACTTTGATGGAGTCTTATATGATGTTCCAGCACCAGAACAGTATCGCGGAAGCGTTCTATCCCAACTTTTGAAGCTCTACAAACCCCCCGACCCTCCTTTCAAAGGCTCGCACCACCGGGCTGCCTCTACCTCTTCGGTTCTAAGCGAAGCCGGTACTCCTACAGTTCAAGGAACGCCATCTGGGGCATCTACACCAAAGCGAAAATGGTACGATCAGAACAAGTCCCAGGACACTCTCGCCAACCTCATCGAGGCCTCATCGCGACTCGCCAATCCCAACGACCCGGAGGATAAGAGGAAGAAGCCTACTGGAAAGAAGCCACAAAGACCTGGCAACAAGCGGACAACAAGCGCAAACCGCCTCAGTGGTCTCTGGCAACAACAAGAAGCACGTATCACAGTTCATATTGCCGAGACCCTGGCCCGACAGGACTACATCATCAAACTCTGCCGCGCTCTCATGCTTTTCGGAGCTCCCACTCATAGACTGGAGGAGTATCTTAGCATGTCTGCCAGAGTTCTCGAAATCGATGGCCAATTCCTCTACCTCCCCGGATGCATGATTATCTCTTTTGACGATAGATCGACTCACACAACCGAAGTCAGAATTGTCCGCACATCGCAGGGCATTGATCTAGGCAAGCTGAAAGATGTCCATCTTATCTACAAGGAGGTTATGCACGACATTGTCGGCGTTGAAGAAGCTACCGAGAAGCTCGAGACCTTGATGAAGCGCAAGGACAAGTTCCACAGGTGGCTCAGAGTTGTCATGTTTGGACTCATGAGTGTCTGTGCTGCCCCCTTCTCCTTCGGAGCTCGTCTCATCGATCTTCCTCTCATCTTCGCTTTCGGCTGTCTTATTGGAGTACTTCAGCTTATTGTGGCCCCCAACTCTGCCCTCTATAGCAACGTCTTCGAAGTTTCTTCTACAATCATCGTCAGTTTCTTGGCCAGAACGTTTGGCAGTATTTCGAGTGGAGGCGAGGAGATATTTTGTTTCGGCGCTCTGGCGCAGGGCGGTATCGTCATGTTGCTGCCCGGTTACATGGTTTGTAAGTCAACCCTCCCTACCTCATGATGGTGATAGAAACTCACATGATACAGTGTGCTCTGCTCTCGAACTGCAATCTCGTGCTATTGTCCCCGGTTCAATTCGAATAGTCTACGCCGTCATTTACTCCCTTCTTCTCGGATTCGGTATCACTGTTGGCGCCGCTCTTTATGGATTATTCGACAGTAACCCGTCCAACACTACAACTTGTCCCGATGCCATGAACCCCTACTACGGCTTCATTTTCGTGCCATTCTTCGTCATCAGCATGTGTATCGTCTACCAAGCCAAGTGGCGCCAGATGCCCGTCATGGTTATCGTCTCATTCGCTGGTTACATGGTAAACTACTGGAGTGGACAGAGATTCAAGTCAAGCCCTCAGATCTCCAGCACACTGGGTGCATTGGCCGTTGGACTTCTTGCCAACCTCTACTCTCGACTTCGACACGGTGTTGCAGCAGCAATTCTTATTCCTGCAGTATTTTGTCAGGTGCCTGGAAGTCTTGCGTCTACTGGAGGATTGCTTAGTGGTCTACAAGTCGCCAACTCTATCACCAACACCACGGGCGAGATCAATGGAACTTCCTCTGTTCAGTTCCAGCAGGGCTCGAACCCTGATGACTTGGTATTCAGCGTTGCTGCCTCCATGATTCAGATCGCCATCGGTATTGCCGTTGGTCTTTTCATGAGCTCTTTGCTCATCTACCCCCTGGGCAAGCGCCGCAGTGCCTTGTTCAGTTTCTAATTGCTTTATTTGTTTCAAGTTCAGCGCAGCATCAGCATCGGCATTAGCATTGGGCAATCATTCATCTTTTGTGTTACAGAAAAAGTTATGCATTTACGTATGGTACAGATTTAAGACATGTCATTTAGAGCGATAAAAACAGGAATTGGGTACTGAGGTGCTTTGGCTTTGATGGCGTGGTCATTGCGAATTATCTGGGTCTTGGTTCGGGCTGGTCTTTTACATAAAGAATGGGTGGCTGGTTCTGATGAGAGCATTCACGGCTTAAGATAGGTGCCCGGAGATAACAACAACAACATGATGTTTACTCATATATCTCGATACTTGAAGCATCACGACAACACGTGCCTCTTCCACTGGCTTGAACATGCCATTGTTTCTCCAAGCATAACTGCAGTTTTTTTAGCCTTGGTTTCATGAGCTACTCCGTACAAGTGGATACGATAATGCATTTTCAAAAGCCGACTTCCCCGGAATAGCTCACAACGACAGGACGTGGCTCATCCCAGGATATCCGGAGCTCCATATAAGTGACGACGTGTCAGAAGACCCCTGACCCAGGGATATTCTTGGCGGGTATCGAATCATGTACAACTTGTCTGTCTCCCACATTACCGTCGGCTGCCTTTGCCGTGATCTTGTTGAGGGAAGTGGGCAAAAGGTATGTTAGGATTAGGGAAGCTAGCTAGGGCCCAAGTAGGCAGGCTATCTATAGAGGGATAGGTAGGCCTAAGGTACCTATATCTTAATACTACCCTATAGCCTAACCTATAGGTTAAGTAAAGCTATCTTATTATATATTATAGCTCTTTATAGCCTTCTTCTTAGTATTTTCCT
>LTDI01000211.1:0-101127 GCA_001654545.1 Fusarium agapanthi
CCCCACCGCCCCCAGCTTCTCAACATCCCTTGGGCCGGCATTCCCCAGTCTCCCCCTTGTACCTAATCTACTAATTCAGCTCATGCGGGATATTTAACCCAACGCGTGTTTTTTTAATTTTTTATTAAGAAGTCACTATCATTCAATGACAGCTTCGCGTTGGGGGAGCTTGGACCTTGGGTGAAACTATTGCCTCGTAGCCGAGAAACCTAAAACCAGAGATTCAGGGAGATAACCCTGCTGGATGGCATGCAGTCACGTCAAAAAACAACTCAGTTGAGAGACCCAACAACCCTCATCAAACTTACCGTTGCATTGGGAGACGAATCATTCCATTCTGACTTCTACAACACGAACTTGCTTGACCAATGACACCGTCAACCACGACACACATTTGCGAAAACACCAAGGCCAAAGGAGACAAGCACCATCAGCCTTGTTCTGCTAAATCAGGTTGATAACGCCGATGCCGGTCGATAGCGCGGTCTGGGTACGAAATTAAAGGCCCGAATACTGTAGAGCCTTGCTAACCCGAGTGAGCGCATTTGGAGAGCTTTCCCACGCATCCAGACCTACCATCACAGACCCGGGAGATCGACTGCTTGGCTTTCATTAAGCTTAATCAAGTGAGGTCTCACAACGGGCGTATTGTCGGTCCGATCTCCACCCATCTCTCCACAACGGCTCCAACGCTCTAGCCCGTTATCGTTACGCTTCTCCCTTGGCGTTGGAGACGATTAATGTGAGTGGTTGAAGAGCGATGGGGGGCATGGTAGCTTGTTTATGGTTCTTCCCCAGACTGGTCTGGAACTCTGGATTGCACCACACGGCTTAGTCTAGGCGATGCCGTGGGATGAGAATTTTCGTACAATTTGGGGTCATGGAGAAGTGGAGTGTCATTCGCGGAGTAGAGTTTCCCTCCTCCACATCTCCAAGTTTTCTGCGTCTGGGGCATTGTGTTGGGGAAGTGGGTAGACTAGACCACCCCCAGTAGCTTGACTTGACGTTTATCGCGCCGACACTGGGGACTCCGCAGACTAGCTACGAGCGAAAAAAAAACAAGAGAAAGCTAGGTACTCTACTGGAGACAGAGCTAATTGCTGGTGTGGAGAGATTAGGTCGCGTCTAGAGGCGAAGAGATTTGTATAAAGAAGACCATCAACCACCACGAATATCTTCATTCTCATCATCACTCTCATCTTCTCTCATCTGATAGACAAGAACATCTTTTCTTCTTCTCTCATCAACACCCATATTCCATCACAATGGCAGGCGGTGCTATTCCCACAGCGGCTCCCCAGCTCGCAGGCGGTTACCTGACTGGCCGCGCCCTCATCTTCCCCCTCTCCCTCGTCATCTCCCTCTTCTTCCTCTGGGGCTTCTCCTACGGTCTTCTCGATGTCCTCAACAAGCACTTCCAAACCGTCCTCGGCATCACAAAGCTCGAGTCCACTGGCCTGCAGGTCATGTACTTTGGTGGCGGTTACCTCCTCTTTTCTCCCATTGCTGCTGAGGTCCTCAAGCGACGCGGTTACAAGCTCACTATCCTGATGGGTCTTACTCTCTACTCTCTCGGTGCTGTTCTGTTCTGGCCTGTTGCCAAGTCTGCTGATAGCAACGCCAACGGTCGCGCTGTCTTTGGTGGCTTCTGCGCTTGCACCCTCGTCATCGCTTGTGGTCTCGCTACTCTCGAAACTGCCGCCAACTCTTACGCTGTCGTCATCGGCGCTCCTGAGTCTGCCTCTGCTCGTCTCCAATTCTGCCAGTCTTGGAACGGTGTCGCTTCCTTCATCGGCCCCCTCATCGCCTCCAAGTTCTTCTTCACCGGCGAGAACCAGAACAACCTCACCAACGTCCAGTATGTCTACCTCGCTGTCGCCTGTGCTGGCGCCGCCGTCGGTGTCCTCTTCTTCTTCGCCAAGCTTCCCGAGGTCAGCGAGGCTGTTCTTGAGGATGACCAGGCTGGCCACGTCGCTCAGGGTTCCATCTGGAAGCAGTGGAACATGTGGTTCGCCTTCGGTGCTCAGTTCTGCTACGTCGGTGCCCAGGTCACCATTGCTACCTTCTTCATCAACTACGCCCACGAGAACGGTGACATCACCACTGCCAGGGGTAGCACCATGCTGAGCTATGCTCTCATCACCTTCACTGTCGGTCGATTCGTCGCTACTGGTCTTGCTATCATCTTCAGCTCTGAGTTCATCATGGTTGTCTACTCTTGCTGTGCCATCGCTCTTACTGCCTACGTCAGCGCTGCCCCCAGGGGTGTTGCCAGTGTCGGCATCCTCATTGCCATCTTCTTCTTCATGGCTCCCATGTACCCCACCATCTTCGCCATGGGTACCCGAAACCTCGGCCACCACACACGACGTGCTGCTGGTATCCTTGTTATGGGTGTTTCCGGAGGAGTAAGTTTATGTCAACCCCATTCCACTCAAACGTCACTAACAAACGAAAAAGGCCGTATTCCCCCCTGTGCAGGGAGCCATAGCTGATGCCAAGGGCACTCGAATCTCTTACATCGTCCCTACTATCGGCTTCGTCTACGTCCTCGGCTACGTCGCTGTCAACTGGGTTCGCGGCGGAATCACATTCATGGCCCCCAAGGCTGAGGAGTCTACAGTTGATGAGGTCACCTACGATAACGAGAAGAATGATGTCATCATTGAGCAGCGCGAGAAGAAGCACAACGACATGGCTTAATTGGATCGGATCAAGATGGATGAATATATAGAGGCGTTCTAGATGGATCTTTCACGATAGATGCCTGGCGCAAAGATATACTATGAGAATCAGAATTTAATGTTTTATGACCAAATGATCAGAACACTTCATTTAATTGTGACTTATGCAGTGTTGTGACCGAAATGTCTGCCAGCTTGTTGAGGCTTCGCGATGTTGCGACATGTCATTAGTTATGAGCGCGGGTATCAGATCGTGACATGACTCCAGCACCACAAAAGTGGAG
The DNA here is from genome assembly GCA_001654545.1 of Fusarium agapanthi. NCBI lineage: Eukaryota > Fungi > Ascomycota > Sordariomycetes > Hypocreales > Nectriaceae > Fusarium > Fusarium agapanthi. Next base: position 2,969 of record LTDI01000211.1, read on the forward strand.
AAACGACCCTGCTGCCAGCCAATCGCCGCCCCTCATAATTTATGTTCATCAGAGCGGCTTAGCCATGACCCGTACACGCTCACCGCGACACTCAGGCGACACTGCAAGGGGAATATACGAATATGTAGGGAGTATAGACTAAGTGTATGCATCTTGGCTCTTGATAGGCAGTTACTGTCTGTTGATCTTATGTCTGTATTTGTTGGTCGAGAAGAGGCGGCCGCTCCCTGTTTTACTGGCGTTGATGCAACTGTGAAGCCAACAATCACATTCCATTCAAGCACAAGCGTTGGAAGAATATCTCCAGGGCATTCCAAAACCGGCATTCAGGCAGCCACAATCTCTTATCACGAGCAAAATCTATCGAGAAGATTTATACTAACTTTATAAGAAAAAGTTAAAGAACCTTGAAAACCGTCACCCCGACGGCCACGATGATAAGTTATTGGCATGCGTTGTAAGAAACATCAGGCCTGGACCAATATGATGAACTGATCTAGGTGGAACCAAGCTGAGTATGGCTGGCTGTTTGAGGGCAAGGACAAATCTTACGACGGTTCTGAATTGTATATATACTCCTCACTCAATCCTTCCATTTCGTGTGTTAATCTCACAAGCGCATTATTCCTGCTTATAATTACATCTCATCCAACAAACACCAAATAGTAGGCATAGCACATAAGACTGATATTCCATACACTCGCTGACACGAATGGGACTTCACAGTGCCTTCACACGACCTTTATTTGATCAATGTTCAGATGCAAAATGCTCTGAGTATACCATCAACTATGGTATTCAGCCCCAGTCTCACAGCATTAAGTCCTGAGGCTACGAGGGTAATGTATGGTGTCATAAACGAAATTGGGCTTACAGGGGCACCTATTGAAATGGCTGGACCCTATGTATGTACAGGAGGCACACTTTCGAGTGTTTACGGAATGTGGATTGGTAAGTGAACTTGACCATCATTCTATGCCTGAAACTTTTATTCACAGGTTTTTCGCCCAAAGGTCCCGATGCAGTTCCTGGCGGTTACAGTATTGAATTCAGTGTCGTTGGGCCTTATCCCCCACTCGAGGACGGAGCAGAAGCCCCCTCGAGCAGCACTGAGGCTGGAACTAAGATAACATGGACAAGTGTCAACTTCGATAGACTCTCTCTGGAAGAACTCAAATGTGCCGAGGGAAAGCTCAGCAAGGCCGAGTCCGATAATGGAAACAACGAAGAGGTAATTTGCCCTGCATTCTGAGATGAAATATGGTTTATTAACAAAACATTCAGGCTTTGAAGCTTATTAAGATCTGGCACACACAAGTGTCGGATGCTCGGAAGAAGTATGAGTAACACAACACATAGTCATGATCCAAGACACGACAGTCAAGTTCTAGCCGTTATGAGAACGACACAACCCCACGCTGAAACCATAATTAGTCGCTTGGTATATGATACATATTAGAATGATCCTCCTCATCGATCTACTCTTTCGCAGGACTGCACCATCACCAGCCGTCCGTTGCTGTACGCGTGCATCCAACCCGTACCTGGTCCTAAGATATGAAGAGTTTGGACGATATGAGGATATCTTAGGATAGTTTATAATAAATTTAGTATACTCTTTAACCAATCTATTTTTTATTTCTTGTCTGATCCCGTGTCTTGGTTTAATTTATCATTTGATGGCCGAGATTCTGTACTCAAACGAACGACAGATACCAGGATCTCGCCAGTGCCCCCGAACAAGCCACGACATCATTGAAGACACAAGTGGCTCTGATATTTGTTTGCTCCTGATCATCAAAGATGAGGCTTTGGAGCTCCCCCGGGCTTTGCAGTATCCCTTCTGGATGGAGATACCCGACTCAACTGAGAATTCAGACAATGAGATTCTTACATCAGATGGTGACGAGGCTTATGAGCAACAGGAGGAAGTGTACAGTTCCTGGGAGGAGATATAAGACTCAAATGAGGAGTTACAGCTACGAGGTAGAGAATTGGGAGATGGCGTACCTGAAGTTGAGTGAATTAATTATATTGTGACTAGAACTGAGTGCATAAATCGAGAGAACGGCTGGTATTGTTAATTGAGATAATAAGTTACGTGAACTGAGTGAATTAAATGGAAATACAGGTCGTGGACAGAGCTAGAAACAGAGATTTAACTTGTCCGTTTTCTGATGTAGAATAAAATCCAAGTTTAGGATAGCAGAGGCAAAAACCCAGATGTTCTTGACGAACTTTGCCATACTTGGGCCCAGCTTACACTCACAATTACACCACGAACATGTCCAAATCTATTAAAACTAGTATGGTTCAAAAGCTTACACTTAATTGTACTATTTCACCCCTTGTCCGCCCGTAAATTAAGCCTGAATGCGACTCTGAGCGCGCGATACAACTTCTTCTACCGTTTGTAACCGCCCTTGTCGTGATAACTTCCTGTGCTGAGATTAATGCCACCACACAGTTATGCGATGGTCAAATGAGACTGTTAAGTAGAGTATATTTTATTGCATAGAATTCCGCTTTTTCTGCCTGTAAATTCTGTCGAGAACAGGAGCTGAGGTGCCATGTACTTTGCCCTCTTCTTTCTAAAGCCCCATTAATGTCGCGATAGCTTCATTTGCTGGGCTCAGTGCCACCAAACTTACGATAATGATTTGTCTTTCATATACACTCCCAAAGTCTTACTGACCATATCAAGAACTTTAGTTAATATTCTTTTCGTAACTCCAAGCTCAACTCCAGACTTGACCATATCTCAATTACTAACTTATTCTTATCCTAGCTAACCTTTACCTGAGCTCTCAGTCTAATATCATCCCAGCTCCCAGTTAAACTCTGTCTCTAATCTAGGCTAATATTAACCCAACTACATCCCAATTGCCAGCTAAATTATGTCTCAACTCTCAACTCCCGGTAGCTCAGCTCTTGTCTTGAACCTTAGGATAACCACGTCCCAATTGCCAGGTCAAGTTTGTGTCAACACTGGTCTGGTCTTAGTTTAGCTACGTATCAAGTTCCAGCTCAGTACTGTCTCAGGCCTAGCCGCCCAAGATATACTCTCAGGTCAGCTATATGGTAAATCCCTACTCGATTCTGTTTAATCACCCAGCTTGGCTTACCGCTCATCTCCTAATACGAGCTTAACTCTCAAAAGCATTACTTGTGTTCAGGTTGAACTCATGACATACTCCAAAGAACTTCATAGCTTGTATTAAGCAATACTCTGTGTTGCCATGTGAGAGATAGTAGCGCCTTGCTTATCAGTCATAAGGAACTCAATCGAGTCAGGACAGGCTCGCGACAGCCAAGACTCCTTTAACGCCGTGAACCATGACCATTTATAAAACGTTCATATAAATAACACCCCAGAGAAATAAACTGTGAGTGTTTGTGAAACTGCGGTCTGTTATCCTAAATGCACCGGATTGTCTGATCAACTGTATTATGCTATCCGATATAAACCTCTTTATCTTCAAGCCTCACCTAGTCATCATAATGCGTTGCACTGCACTAGCTAGACAGGCCTGTTGAGACTTGTACCTTCTTTGCCGCATGCTTTGCAACGGTATCCTTCAGCTTCAACCGGCACTCTATCCCGTGGACCCGTGCAAGGGCAATATCCCAGGGATGGAGCTTGAACGCAGTAGTATAGCAGCTCTTTCAAGAAATCGGGACATTCGATAAGTAGCTCGTCAAAGGCATCTCGGTTATCTGACTGCCCCCCCACATGGCGTAGCTTGTTCCTTGCAAACTCCAATGCCGGGTCTCGGAGACCTCTTGAGCTATCAGGAGTCAAGGTGTACACGAATGGAATTGAACTGAGAAATTCGTTGAGCTCTAGGCTCTCGTCCAAGGACCAGGAGTATTTTCGAGCGGATAGATCTCTGAGTCCCTTGATGTCGTATTCATCCCCTAGAGCATACATTATCGCATGAGTCGAGAGAGCCCCGGAATTTGATGCAGTGTTGGTTTCGTCAGCCTCGCTCATATCGATAGAATAGTCTCCCATATACAGGTAGTCGACCATGAGCTGTACCATATCAGGCTGATGTGAAGTCAAATCATATATACCAGAGAATGCTTCCTGAAGTTTGTCAGAGCGAATACCAAAATGATGCCCGTCCGAGTTCCTTACCTTGAACTGACCAGCACATGCTGCTCGAAAGACTGGAGATTGGCTGCAAATGATGATCTTGTGAACCTTGATATTTCTCCCGTTACAAGCGAATGTGAAGTCGGTAAATTCGCCAGACTCGCGTGCTCTATTGATTTCGTCAACTATGATCTCAAATATAATGGCAGGTGATCGTACTGCACTATACGTGCTCTGGTATCTTCAAGATCCATGATGCGAGGTATGGATGAGATTTAACCACGAAACTCAAAGAACAACAGAAGGAGAAAAGAGAAAAGGAGAAAACGGCCATCACGATAAATTTGGCGGCTCATTCCTTTTAATGCCAAACAATGACGAGGTGCCTGATTCATGCGTGGCCCCATGATCCCGGATTCGTGGTATTTGAGGCTGGATCTGGTTAGTTATCAGATCTAGCGTTGCATCATGGCGCCAAGGTTTGTGACCAAGATATCTGTCACAACTACCAGCCACACTTATGTTACGTCTGCTGTTAAACTATTCCTTGGAAGTTGGAATGATTCGCAGTAGAGTGGCGAAATCCCACCTGTTCTCTATGTAAGCAAGAGCACTTATATGCCGCCCTTGTGAATGAGGTTCACCATGCAAGCGTGTAAGATAATAAGATACTGCAACTAAAGACTATACGACTATTCCAAGTTTCTTGAATCGGTAAATCCTCCAAAGAGTAGACAGACATGCCGGAATATGCAGTGACTAGGGAATATAGACCTCTTCCATCTCCTCATCATCGGTATCATTGTTCTGCTGCCGCTCCCGCTCTCGAGCCTCCAACTACTCCAAGATACAGCAGTTATGACACATATCGATAGACACTTCCTCTTCATCAAACTAAACTCCATAGCACGGCTCTTCTGTGTTGTCGTCAATCTGGGTCAAAGGGCCGCGTCCACGGCGACCGCATGGCGTGATAGGTCCGTAGCTACCAGCACTGGTGCTACTGCATCTGTCGCAGACTTCGACGGTCTTGGTCTGGGAGCACATGTCTCTCAAAGTGCAGGACAGTCCGCCTTTTGTGTTTACCATTGTGACGACTGTGTATCGGAGTGAGGCTTGCCTCGGGAGGCAAGAAAACTTTGACCTGAATATAGGGTATCAAAAATAAACTCTTTAGTAAAGTTACCTTAGATTTATCCTAAGTTATCTAAGCCCTTTTGTTATTCGGGATCAAGGTCGTGAGTTTTCTTTCCTCCCCTAGACTTGATACCTGATTTATTCTCATTAATATATTCTTTAAAGCCTTTAGCCCGATACGTGACGTTTTCCCAGCGTGGTGACAAGATCTCGATTGCGAGAGACAAAAAGACTCAATCGAGTATCTTTTGCATCGTGTTAGGAGGCATGCTGTGGATTTAGTTTCATTACCCAGACTCTCATTATTTCAGCCCAAGATCCATTGTGATTAGCTGGCAGCTTTACGTTACCGTGAACTGCATAGTACAAGAGCTTCAGTGTCACTACGTCAGGCAAAATTGGATAAGTGTCTTGTGACTATCAGGACACATGCGAAAACAGAAACAGAGGGAGGGAATAATTATTTGTCCGGTTTTTAACAAGGTTTTGACAGCATCAGCTTAAAATACTAATAAACCAGCGCAGCTTTAGCATGTCGCGCTGTTCACTAATCAACTAACCACCGATGCATTCCCCGCCGCGAAGCCCGAAATGACCGCATTAATCGGAGCAATATCCGCAGACTCCACACCGAAGACACTTGAAGTTGAGTTTAGTGAGTATCCATGCGCCCGTAGGCGGCTTAAGATTGAAGTTGTGCTCTCCAGTATTACTAAAGCCTCCGAGGAGAGAAAGAAATGGTTATCTGTCGCTGAAATGATGACCAACCACCAGATCGAACACAAGCTTTATAAAGAGACAAGGTAATTGAGACTCTAGCCATGGCTCCATATTACCCATTGCAATCAGTTTTTCCAGCATACTCCACCGGAAAACCTCCTCTGCACTGAACCTAGTAACACCACCTTGTGAATACCCCATAATGTCCAACAAGCCGATAGCTCTAATTACTGGGTACGCTCCACTACTTTTGGCATTGCATACAGATCGAGACTTACTGACATGTTTGTAGCTGCTCCGAAGGCGGAGCCGGGCATGCCCTCGCTCTAGAATTCGCAGCCAAAGGCTACCGAGTCTTTGCGACCGCTCGATCGACAAAGTCACTTGCCGGTCTTCAAGAAAAAGGCATCGAGCTTCTGACACTTGACGTGACAAAGTCGGAGAGCATATCTGCTCTCAAGGATGAGATTACGAAGAGAACGGGAGGAAAGTTGGATATTCTGTTTAACAATGCTGGAATGAGTAAGTCTTTAAATTATTTATGGATACGAATGTGTATTGACTCTTCCAGTGTACGAGGCCCCCGCCATTGAAGCCGACAAGGAGCAAGTCCAGAACATGTTCAACACCAACGTCTTTGGCCTGTTTGATATGGTCCAGGCCTTCACTCCACTTCTCCTCGCATCAGTCGCCAACTCAAAAACAACACCTACCATCATCAACACAGCGTCAATCGTAGCGCGTGTACCCTACTACTTCTCCGCCCAATACAACGCCACCAAAGCAGCAGTAGCCTCCTACTCGGATACTCTACGTCTTGAGCTTGCACCCCTCGGCATCAAGGTCATCACTTTATACATGGGCGTAGTCGCAACGAATCTCCTATCAACTGACAAGAAGCTTCTTTCCTCGGATAGTATCTTCATCGATGCTGAGGAAGGTCTTCGTGAGAGATCCAGACTTCATCTGAAGAACGGTACTAAGCCCGAAGAGTTCGCACGGTCGGTGGTGAAGGATGTGTTGAAGAATAAGACCGCCTTGAGCAAGGGGGAGTATATTTGGCAGGGAGCGAATGCGTATGTTGTGTGGCTTCTCAATACGATTGGATGGAGAAAGATCTTTGATGGGAATTCTGAAGGGGGCGTTGGTCTTACGAAGGATGTGAAGAAGGCGATTTATAAGAAGGGCCAGGGCAGTCTGCCAAAGGCTAGTTAAATACCGATGGTGATTAGAGGTGGGATTTAATTTGTGATAATGGTATTTCTTATACTGTTAAACCTTAAGAGCAAGTTTTGGAGGGGAATAATGCCTAATTTACACGAATCGGCAATGACAGAGAGTCGAATTGCAGTCAAAAGAGGATAGGCATAACCACGAAACACTGCTGCATCCCTAGTCGCGTCATGGTGTATGGAGGATTACATCTCGGAAGCTTCACAGCGACGGCTAATAATACATGAGTGCCACAGCGATCCAAAGTCAAACAGTAATACATTTGCAAGCACAATCTAACAAACTAGATTACACTCTAATACTTCTAAAAATATCCGCAACCTTGCCAAGAAGCTTCCGTAATATAGCAGGCGTCATCATAGCATGATTAGGGACGACGCGACGTCTTTCATTCAGCTCATTCCCAAGAACCTCGACCTGCCTGGGCGACAACAAACCGACTCCCTTGCCCTCTACTCCCCTCCCAACACCCAACACACGCTCAATATTCTCAATTAGACTGACTGACACCTCGCAGAAGATCATGCCCTGTGTGCAGGGTCTCTCAAGAGGTCGGCCGCAGACTATAAGACCCGGGACGGGCTCGATGGGATCGACAGCAATTCGCTCGACTCGTGTAGCAATGTTATCGAGGATGAGTTCGTAGACAGTGATGAGCTGGATAAAGATGCTCGTGATCATCAACGCAATTGGGGTGGGTAGGGGTTCTGAGGCAACGGTAGGTTGAGGAAGGGAGACGTCAAAGAGACTCTTAGTGTTTTGCCGAAGTTCCGATGATGGCCGGCATGGACAGATCAACTCCATCGGCTGTGAATCACGCAAGAGCTCAGGGCAATGCCGTGTGTTGTAGAGTTTTGTCAAGATGGACAGAAACTCTTGAGCGACTTTGATGATGTATTCTGCAAAGGTGATGTTGTCGATAAATAACGGGCCGTGCTGATAGATCATGGAATCAAAGTCGAGCGACGTCTTGGTATTCTTTATTGCTTCCAGACGGACGTGAAGACCGAGGTTAATCGTGGATATGTCGGACATGAACTCTCCAGGGTCTGTTTTTCGCGGGTGATGTGTTGTGAGGCAGTTGGTCAAGGGGAAGAAGGTCTCGTATGTGATGGTGGAGTTTAGAGACATGCCTATTGGATATACGTTCGTGATGGTGTCGAGATCGGTGTATAACGGAGTATTTGTGTATTCGAGATCACCCCCTGTATTCCAAGACGTGCTTGACTGGTCAAAGATGTCTGTGAATCCCATACCCCACGATGCTGTAATCCCGTCTTGTATTTCAGTGGCAGGCATCTGAGGAGGAGACGGTTTAGGCGACAACATGCCCGTCCAGTCAAACGGACTCCAATCATCCATTAAAGTAGCGTTTTGCGATAGAGCATTGGGAGAGACTGGTTTACCGACAGGCAATTGTTGAACAGTCGGTGGTGAGCCCTTCCCAGCTTGTTTTCGTCGCGGCCGTCCTGGAACCTTCTGCTGTCCTATCTCGCACTTGACTCCCAGCATCGAACATCGCGCACATTTCTCATCGGTAGGCCTCATCCGCTGACATCGAGATTTGCTCTTCCTGCAGACGTCACACGAGAAGCGTCTCTGAGAGGGATGCGGTGCGGCGGCGCTCATTGTGAACACGGTATGGAGCTTTGTCTGCAAGCAGAGCAGTGATAAAATTGAATGGGCCGTCGGATTGAAGGACAGAAGCAAAGTCCGCTGCGAGTACCGCCTCTATATACAAAACCCTCCGCGGATGGTTTCACACCGCAAAGCGAGCTAGTCCTGTTGAGGGGAATCGGTGATTACTATACTCTCCGACACGTGAATGTCCACGGCAACGTTTGGTAACAGTTCCGCTTGGGGAGAACTGCCGTGATCGCCTTGGCCTGTCGATCGCTTCGGACTCGCTTGTATGGCCGCAAGAGGTTTAGCCTTGGAACATGCCGTGAGGGAGACGGTCGGACTCCTCGCTCCTGATAATAAATGGCGTTGCCGCAGGGTTTTTTCTTCTGCGATTGCTGATCAATCTAGTTGGTCTCCATATCCGAGTCCGGAGGGTTTTTTTATGAAGTTTTAGTCAGTGAGGTTAATGAAGCTTTGATCATGAAGAGATCGAGTTGCTCGCTGTGTAAATGAAGCCGTTTCTGTCGCTGTTATATCACACTGACCTTCGTTCCATTACGTTCTCTATCACTCAATTAAATCTGTATCGCTCTCTAATTACTACTCTTTCATTTTTATTGATTAACAACCGTAAAAATGAGCATCAGCTCATCCACCACCGAAGACGGCTCCATCACAGCCACTGAACAACCTCCCCCAGCCCTAATCGACAAACCTCCCCTTGAAAAGACCAACACCACAACACAATGGCATCTCGCCCCAGAACTTCAAGCCATGCGCGACGCCGACGAAGAAATCGGCCAGAAACCCCGTAAACTCGGCGTCACCTGGCAGAGCCTCACCGTCAAAGGCATAGGCAGCGATGCAGCGTTCAACGAGAACGTCCTGTCCCAGTTCTACCCTTTTCACCAGAGCGCTAAAGACGCACCTATGAAGACTATCATTGATGACTCTCACGGTTGCGTCAAGCCTGGCGAGATGTTGCTTGTTCTTGGACGCCCTGGGAGTGGATGTACCACCCTCCTAAGTGTCCTAGCAAACAACCGTCTTGGTTACGAAGAAGTTTCTGGCGATGTTCATTACGGCAACATGTCTACCGACAAAGCAAAAGCCTACCGTGGCCAAATCATAATGAACACCGAAGAAGAGATCTTCTTCCCCAGCCTGACAGTCGAAGCAACAGTCGATTTCGCAGCGCGCATGAAGGTCCCCTTCCATTTACCCCCCGGCATAAAGACCCGCGAAGAATACGCCCAGCTCTACAAAGGCTTCCTTCTCCGCTCCGTCAACATATCCCACACAGCACATACAAAAGTCGGCGATGCTTTCATCCGCGGTGTATCCGGCGGCGAGCGCAAACGCGTGTCCATCGTGGAGTGTCTCACCACGCGGGCTAGTGTGTTCTGCTGGGATAACTCTACGCGCGGTCTTGATGCGAGCACAGCGCTGGAGTGGGTACGGGCTATACGCGCCATGACTGATATTCTTGGTTTGACTACCATTGTCACGCTGTATCAGGCTGGAAATGGCATTTACGAACATTTTGACAAGGTTCTTGTTCTTGATGAGGGAAAGCAGATCTTTTACGGCCCGCAGAAAGATCCTGTTCCGTTCATGGAAGATCTTGGATTCGTCAGAGATTCTGACTCGAATCGGGGAGATTTTCTGACAGGCGTTACTGTTCCGACGGAGAGGCGTGTTGCGGAGGGGTATGAGAATACCTTCCCCCGTGACGCAGATGGTGTACGCGCTGCTTACGACAGATCAACCATCAAAGCTCGTATGGTCGAGGAGTGTCAGGCATACCCCATCAGCACCGAAGCAGCCGAGGACACAGCAATCTTCAAGGAGATGGTCGCCCGCGAGAAGCAGCGCTACGTCCCGGCCTCTTCCCCCGTCACCACGAACCTCGCCATGCAGATCCAAGCTGCTGTTACGAGGCAGTATCAGATCATGTGGGGTGACAAGTCGACGCTCTCCATGAAGCAGGGCGCGACTCTCATCCAGGCCTTTTTGGGCGGATCGCTCTTCTACTCTGCGCCTGATAACTCGGCTGGTCTCTTTCTCAAGGGTGGTGCCTTGTTCTTCTCGGTTTTGTATAATTCGCTTTTGGCCTTGTCGGAAGTGACGGATTCGTTTACTGGACGACCCATCCTTGCGAAACATCGGTCTTTTGCACTTTATGACCCGGCGGCCTTTTGCATCGCACAAGTCGTCGCTGATTTGCCCATCCTGGCTTTCCAGGTCACTCAATTCGGTCTTGTGCTTTACTTCCTCGTCAGTCTCAAGACTACTGCCGGTGCGTTCTTCACGTATCTCGTCACCAACTACGTTACCGCCTTGTCAATGACGGCCTTCTTCCGCTTCATCGGCGCTGCGTTCCCAACTTTCGACGCCGCCACCAAAGTCTCTGGCCTCTCTATCGTCGCGCTATTTGTCTACATGGGATACATGATCATCAAGCCCGAGATGCATCCCTGGCTGTCGTGGATCTTCTGGATCAATCCCATGGCTTACGGCTTTGAGGCTCTTCTCGGGAACGAGTTTCACGATCAAGAAATCCCATGTGTTGGCCCTTACCTCGTCCCCAATGGCCCGGGTTATGTCGGAGGCAACGGAGGACAAGCCTGTGCTGGTGTTGGCGGCGCTGAACCAGGCGCTGCATTCGTCACGGGCGACGCTTACCTCTCCAACATGTCGTTCAGTCACGGCCATATCTGGCGCAACTTTGGCATTAACTGCGCATGGTGGGTTTTCTACGTCGGTCTCACCATCTTCTTCACGTCGCGATGGAAGCAAGTCGGAGAAGGAAGTCGAAGCCTCCTCATTCCTCGAGAACAGCAGCACAAGTCTAAGCATCTTCTCCCCTCCAAGGACAGCGAAACACCATCGGAAAAGACACGCGCCGACAATGGAGCTGGAGCTTCTGATGGCGAAGTCGACCCGAACCTCATGCGCAACAAGAGTATTTTTACCTGGAAGAACTTGACATACACCGTCAAGACCCCAGACGGCGACCGTGTACTTCTTGATAACGTCCAAGGCTACGTCAAACCCGGTATGCTCGGTGCATTGATGGGTTCTTCAGGCGCCGGTAAAACAACACTCCTCGACGTCCTCGCCCAGCGCAAAACCGAAGGTTCAATCCACGGATCTGTCTTAGTCGACGGCCGACCTATCCCTGTATCCTTCCAACGATCAGCTGGTTATGTCGAGCAACTCGATATCCACGAGCCGTTGGCAACTGTCCGCGAAGCCCTCGAATTCTCTGCCCTACTACGCCAGTCCCGCGATATACCCGACGAAGAGAAGTTGCGCTACGTCGACACCATCGTTGATCTCCTTGAGCTGAACGATCTCGAACACACACTCGTTGGGCGCCCTGGAAACGGCTTGTCAATCGAACAGCGAAAACGTCTCACCATAGCCGTTGAGTTGGTCGCAAAGCCTAGTATTCTCATCTTTCTTGATGAACCGACGTCTGGGCTCGATGGGCAGGCTGCTTACAACACGGTGCGCTTCCTTCGAAAGCTCTCGGCTGCTGGACAGGCTATTCTGGTGACGATTCATCAACCATCCGCACAGTTGTTTGCGCAGTTCGACACGCTGCTGCTGCTTACCAAAGGTGGAAAGACTGTGTATTTCGGCGATATCGGAGACAACGCTGCTACCGTGAAGCAGTATTTCGGCCGTCATGGTGCACCATGTCCACCCGAGGCCAATCCCGCCGAACACATGATTGACGTAGTGTCCAGTGAGGATGGCCCTTACAAGGACACGGACTGGAACCAGGTTTGGCTGCAGTCGCCGGAACATGACCAGCTCAGCAAAGACCTGGACCACATGATCGAAGTAGCAGCATCTCAACCCTCAAGCACTAACGACGACGGCAACGAATTCGCCGCGTCGATGTGGACCCAGGTCAAGCTCGTAACACACCGGATGAACGTCTCCCTCTTCCGAAACACAGAATACGTCGATAACAAAGTCGCCATGCACATCCTCCTCCCGCTCCTCAACGGGTTTACCTTCTGGCAGATCGGCGATAGCTTGACAGACCTACAGCAGAACCTGTTTACCGTATTCAACTTCATCTTTATTGCGCCGGGTATTATCGCGCAGCTGCAGCCGCTGTTTATTGATCGGAGGGATATTTATGAGGCGAGAGAGAAGAAGAGCAAGATGTATCACTGGGCACCGTTCGTCACTGGGTTGATTGTGTCGGAACTGCCGTATTTGCTGGTTTGTGCGGTGTTGTATTTTGTTTGCTGGTATTTTACTGCTGGGCTTCCGACTGGTGCTGAACATGCCGGCAGTGTCTTCTTTGTCGCGGTAAGCTCTTCTTTCTCTCCTGTATCTTGAGTACTCAAGCTAACATGTTTCAGCTCATGTACGAAGGCTTGTACACTGGCATCGGCCAGGCGATCGCTGCGTACACTCCCAACGCGGTATTTGCGTTGCTCGTCAATCCTCTGGTCATCACCACTCTCGTCTCTTTCTGCGGTGTTATGATTCCTTACAGTCAGATTATAGAATTCTGGCGATACTGGTAAGTGACAGACCCTCCCATGGCATCCCAACATCGCCATCTGACTCAAGTCACAGGATGTACTACATTGACCCTTTCAACTACCTCATGAGCTCGCTCCTCGTGTTCACAACCTGGGACAGGCCCGTCCACTGCAAACCCCACGAACTGGCCGTTTTCGATCCTCCTTCCAACACCTCCTGTGGCGCATACCTGTCTGATTATCAGAGTGGTATGGGCAAGGCCACCAACCTCCTCAACCCGGATGCATTTGCCGATTGTCAAGTCTGTCAATACACCTCGGATGCGGATTACCTCCGAACATTGAACCTCAAAGAAGAGTATTACGGTTGGAGAAACGCCGGTATTCTTGTTGCTTTTGTGATTGGTTTCTATGGGCTTGTGTATGTCATGATGAAGCTCAGGACCAAGGCTACCAAGAAGGCGGAGTCTTAAAACGAATTGATTAGAGTGGGATGGAAAAATTATATTAGAATGGTTAGAACGGTGTACCCTGCTACTTCTCTTCTCTTCTTTTTGCTGGACGACTTTGATCGCTATAGCTTTAGTTTTAGAGCTTGATATTAATTATTATGGGTCACTGATAATCTCTACGTTATGAATACACTGAATTTGTGGTTCTTCCAGTCCTGTAACTGAATTATGTCCTGGTGACTTACGCAGGCTCAACGTCTGGGCTGCATCCACTAAAACATCCACTAAGTCACCTTGTCACAGTGGAGAGGCCGATTAAACTGCAGCGAATATTACGTGCAGTGTATTCTTCCGCCGAAAGTCTTGACCTCTCACTCGCCACAATCATCCTAACACCAAGGAATGGCCTTCATGTAGCCGAGTCCACAGTCATCAATTGATCTATATAGTTTTAAGAACCAGAGTCTCTTGTCTAATCTTGACTAAACACCCAAGCGCTCACAATGCCTGTTTCAACTCTACTTCACTAAACAAAGTCTACACAGCCATTCTGCCCATAAAGAAGTTTGCCAGATATACTGCAAACTCCGTGAGGTACACAGGTAATGGCCCATTCAGGAGCTTTATGTATATTCCTCAGCTTCTGCACATTGTTAATGCTGACATCTTGGTTGCAGGTAGAGGAGCTTCTCTTTCCAGGCCAATCGTCTTGTACTTACTTCAAGTCTTATAAAGCTATTACACAAAACCTTTCCTTTTGGCACTGATATAATAGGTATAAGGTAGTCATTATATAATATACTCAGGGTTATATTAATACCAATAGTCACCATTATATCTTCGTTTCACAACTATGCAAGTGCGGTCCACAGACCTTCGCTTGCAAACAAGGACCAGCTCTGCTCCAAGTGCACTGGGGAGCTCAATCATAACATCAGATATCCTCCGTGATGATGTAAAGGGTGTGTTCGACATTGTGCTACTAGAGGGATCCCCTCCGCCATGTATGAGGCCTTCCTCCAGTCGAACAACTTCGGCGGCCACAAGAGCTACTTGAGGTCCCTCCCAGGCACCTTCTTACTGTCTTCCTGTTTCAAGCATAGACAAAGCGTCCTGTCTGATTTGTGGATCACGGCATTGCAGTACTGTAAAGTATAGAACACGGATGAGACCCAAGTCGCTGGTGAAAGAAAAGTGTTGGCTACAGGGGTCGCTTGATAACCGTTAATTTGACTTCATAGGCCTAAACATCTGCAGAGCTTCCTTGGACCGAGTGAGGATTGAAGCAAACTGCAGACTTTATTGATCAAAGACGGATTCATCCTCCGGAATACAGAGCTGTGGCCGTAATGATATTCGCCATTGTAAAATAGGTCAAAAGTAAACGTTCAGCAACTTGTTCTTGGAATGAAGGCCACAGCCGTATCAATTGCCAATCACGATAGCCTTTAAGCCAGGAGCCGAGACGTGTTTGCAGCACTTGTTGGAGAAGCAGAGCCCAAAGAGAAAGGCCAACATCGGTTGTGAACTCGGCAACATGACCTAAGCGGCGTAGCGCGTGTGCCTCGGACAGAAGAAGACCCAGTTGTTGTCTAGCATTATTTACTGATTGTAATATAGGAATAGGGCCCTGTTGTTCGCGGATCTTGAGAGACTGAGCGTTGGTTGTGATGCTGGAGAAGAGCTGCGCTTGAACATCCAGTCGATCGAAAGCTTCTACTAGATCATCTTCCACAAGCGTACGTGAAGATTGTTGTCCCACATCGTATTTATGGCTCTTCAGTATCTGCAGCCCATGCTGGAGGTGGAGAAGGCCCTGCGCTGGTCTCTTTTGTAGGTACTCGATAATCACAAACAGTAGGCACGCTATGAGAGTCATTTTGACCTATGACCTGTTATTTTCCAACTGTAGACCATCTGATGGGGACCTGTTCAGTAACCTGATGGCCATGTTGTAATGCTGTAGGCTTGCCGACGTCAAGTTATCAATCTTTGCCTGAAGTCTCCCACTCAAATCATCGAGACATAATTTCCTATGGACAGAGCCGATTGCCAAAACGCAGTGCAGGATGGCAGGTTCTTGGCAGCACACCTGGGGGACTAGAGTTTCCCAAATTCGAAGAGAAAATACTCCCTGTGGCTGGGACAGCATGAACCACTCGAAAAACCGACGGTCTTCGGCGGTGAGACTCCCGATAGCACCAGAGTTACTGAGCCAGGTTATGCGGATGGATTGGTTTGTGGAGCGACCTGGACTTCGTTGGTCGTTCCAGATGCCGTAACCCTTGCACTCGCGCCCTGTAGATAGGCACCAATGGCAGGAGGGCCTCTGTTCGTCACATTTGACACGGCGTACCCTAATGGAGACTTGAAGGGTCAAATGGCGGTGACTTTTCTCTACCAGCAGCGGGGAACTTTGTAAGTCCCCCGGACTTCCGCGTCCCATCATTAACTATCCTAACCACGCAATACTCTTGGCAACACTACGTTCGAGTGCAGAACGAGACCTCGAGTTCCCTTGTCCTGCACATGTTCAACGACATGAATGATGACAAGGGAGATAAGCCATCAAATGGCCTCGAGCTTCACCTGGATCTAGATAAGCGCGATGCCACAATCAAGAAGCTCTATGTCGACCGACACGACGAGATCGACACATCGTCCCAGGGCTCTTATCAAGACTTTTCTAACGGAAACGTCCTCCTCGGCTGCGGCAACGTTGACCACATAAAGGAGTTCGGCCCTGAGGGTGATTTCCGCATGAGCATGTCTGGTGCAGCTTCGTACCGTGTACATCGGGAGGTTTGGGATGCTACGCCGGCAGGATACCGCCAAATGCAACAGCTATAGAAGGGCAAGGTTGGAGAGGTGGCACGTACTGGCTTCGAGACATAGTACAGTTTGCCTAGCGGATCAAGCTGGGTAAAGGTAGGTGCCTTCGCCGGAGATCATCATTTGCGAAACTCAAGTGTAGTGCCTGTTGGTAATTAGTATACTGATAAAGACTATGCAACGCGATAAGGACAATTGCCACGAGGCTGTATCAGTATCTAGTGTGACTCTAAACTTTAACTTTCAGACTATCAGGGAGAAGATTATATAATAGATTAAGTTTGGTATAATTATTTCTTCATGCTGTTGGCGATGAGCTCTCTTGACTGTAAAAAGAAATATATATTTATGCTAAACTTGTAACGCGTTGCTTGGTTTCACAGCCGTTGAATTGTTCGTTGCCTCAGACGCGGCTCAGATATTATGTCCGCCATCACCTTCACGTAGTAAGCAAAGAGGCAACGGATCTAATCTCTTTTTATCAAGCCACATTGTAGGAGAACTGTTGGTACCAGGATGTAAAACTAAACCATTATTGGTCGGTTTGCAGCATCCTTGTCTGTTGCTATTTTGATTGGACATGGGCGGGATCTGGCTGTCACATTCACATCAAAAGAAAAAATAGAAATAAACACCTTCTCCCCTTTTTCTTCTTTCCATCTACTGACATGTGTCGTGGAGAATTGATTCTGTTCGATAAATGGCCCATTGCCATGTCGCTGACCCTCTGAAGCGCCGTTGACTACCTGCACCTATTGTCTCGTTGACTGAGACACTGAGCGGCCCCTAGTTACTGGCTAACCCAGCGCTGCATAGCGTGAACTATCCCCAAAACCGCCTGAAATGGAGGGTCATCCATTACAACCATCGGGGCGAATTCCCGCCATCCAGGAATATTTGGCACGATGGACAGCCCAAATTCATCCTGTGAAGTCACCAGAAGAAGAGTTTCAAGAAATCATCAAAATTGCCAAAGATTCATTCAACAGCCTGACACACTCGACACAAAACTCTTGCGACAAAATCGATGAGATTATGGACTGCGGAGGCCGCATCAAAGAGCTTATGGCGTTACACAATGATACTAAGGAACAAAAGGAGCGCGAATATCAGCAAAGGCTTTGGGAACAGCAGGTGGCCTCGTTTAACGATCATCTAGACCTCTTTGGTCCTCAACTTGGTAAATGGTTGTGCGAGAATTGGTGCGACCGGGTCGGTCACACTCTTTCTACTACTACCACTGCTCAGTCAGACACTCTACCAGACGCCGTCGATACCCATCAATCTGAAGGCACAACTGCACCGCGTTTCCCTACCATACATGACCCTCTCGCCCAGCCGACAAGCACGAACGACTCCGTACCTAGCCCTCCCGACGCCGAGAATGCAGGCGAGCCAACTACTCGCCCGAACGAGCGACACAGAATCGAACATAATACCTCATCCGCCCCCCAAAAGAGACCAGTCGACAACCACCAACCGAACCTAACCCGTCCAACGAAGCGCGCTCGATCGGATATAACTCAAGGGCCTCTCACAGGCGACAGAACCATCGAGTTCGACCAGGTCTACCAAAATGGCGAAGCCGAGCCCAAATATGTCATCATCAAGCATAACAGGTTCTGGTATATTCTTGAGTGTAAGAAACACAGACTACATTTCAACAATCACCCCATTCGTGGTGCCCAGAAGCATCTTGGGGGTAAGAAGCACAACCAGACTTCTGTCAGTTACGAAGAAGCCATTCGCGCTCTCGGAACCCGTGTTCTTCACTGCACTGAAGATAACGTTGCTGAGAATAATGAGGTCGCGCGAAGACTTTCTTACTCTGAGATGGGTCGGCCTGTCAATAGTCTGTCCCCCTCAGCCCCTCACAGCCTTCCTACGCGGAGTAACCAGAATCTCACCGAGATTGATCCCAAGCCTGGAGAGGTGTACACGACCTTTTGGAGTGACACAAAGCAGTTCTTTGCGATTCTGGTTCTGCCTTGGCGAAACATCGGACAACTAGGTAAAGATCTACCGCTCACGGTCAAGGACACTGATCTCATCAGGAAGGTGCCGACCTGTTATCAATACAACCATGTTGATGAGTTATACGAATTGGCTCCGGACTACCGCTTCGACGGGCAGCAATACTCAAAGAGGGAATATCCTATTATGTATTTTGATGCGTTGGTGTTTCCGGGGAAATGTCGCGTTGATTGGGTTGCTGTGCGCGAGTTCCAACCATACGATCCCCAGGTTGCTACTATTCCGTTCAAAGGGATCGTGGATGGTTATATTGCCTCGAGAAATAAAAGTAAGTGGTGATAACTGAACTATCTGGACCATACTCATCGTCTTTCTTTTCAGTCCCTCATACTGACTGTGGACAAGGAAGCCTTGGCGATGATCGACCGACTGCCGAAATATTCCCCCGCCAAGAGCAACTCACCGGCGTCCCCGGTCGAGAAATCATTGTCATTGATGACGATAGCGACGATGTAACAGGAGGCTGTGGGCCTTGGCCTGATACACTCGTCGGATCCCCCGTTCCCAAGGCCGAACCTCAAGCAGAGCCTATGACGATGGGTACCGTCCAGCAAGAAACAGGCACCAACCATGGAAACGTGTCTTCACAGCAGCCATTACAGGCTGAGGCAGCGAATAATAGTCAACGTCAAACAGACGAAGATGTGGACTCTCATGACAACTTGATCGGCTCGGCAGAGTTCCTTCGGCGTTTGCATCGTCAAACAGAATCTATCCTGCTAAACCCCGGTCATGCTCGGCAATGCGATGACATGCCTGAGTCTCAAGTACCAACCGGAACCGCCTCTTCAAACCCTGTGCTTAATATGCAACCCCAGGCGCCTCCTGTTGGCGATGATACATTGTCTCAATGGCCTTCGGCGCTTTCGGTCAGGGAGCACGAACCGTTCCCAATTGACAACCTGAATTTTCATTCCCATCAGCTACCTCAACCAGCGGCTACTGACATCCGTGCCCCTGAAGCCATCATGACCCCCCTGTCTTGTAACCAGAACCCACCAGACGGCTCTCAGAGCCAGGCTTCCCAAACACCAGAGTTGTACAGTTACTTCGACCAAGCACGAAGTGCATCATCGCAATGCCGAGTTGATAGCAACAGTCGCCTTAAATGGACTACTCCTAAGACCACGGCTGGGATGGCTAGGAAATCGATAGGTATGACTGCTCGTCAACATCAAGAGTACCAGGCAAGGATGCAGGGTCTTGGCAAATAGTCCCAACCGACGCAGAAGCAGCTCAACCCTCGACCTATGCCATTGTATAGGAGTAGGGTAAATAGCCTAAAAACTATATAATACAGTAATATAGTTAACCCTTACTAATCTATTGTTTTTTGTATTAATCTTCTTAAAGTTTAAAATATCATAGTTATGTAAAGAAAGAAAAAGAATTTAAGAGTTTTTACTCTGGCTTACCCTCGCCCTATCTCCTCCTAGGTACCTATAGTATTCAACTATCAAGTTCCTTCTTCCTCTTCTATACCTTCACGAAGGATGTTGATCTGCTTTTTTATTTCGACCCAGAGCTCCAGTCTGTCTAATCCATCTTTATCCGAGGCTAGGGCAGCTCCAAAATCATCACTAACCAATACCCAAGCCTCTGCAGAGCCTCCTCCTGTTGGCTTGTTCTTTGACCGCCGAGCGATGGCTAACAGGGTTGCTATAAACGCCTCCTGGATGTAGGCAAAGCTGAATTTGTCCGTGATCTCAGCGATGGCCTTGCACAACTTGTCTGGGAACTCGATTTCTTTATTGGACTTAAGCTTCTTCTGCCAAAAGCGGCAATATGCCTCTCGTTGGTCAATGTTTGGGTCGGGAAAGTAATACTTTCGGTCGAAGCGAGATGGACGTTTCTAAGTTATTAGCGGGCAGATCTGGGCCAAAGGTAAAATACTTACTGCGATTCCTGGGTCTAGGAGTTCCAAGTGGTTAGTACTGGCGATAATAAATATGCCATCGTTCTGCTTTAGGCCGTCGACCTCGTTTAAGAAGTAGCTCCTCACGTCGGGTGTAACAAGAGAATCAATATCTTCAAACACTAAGTAGCAGGGCGCAAACTCCCTAGCCTTCTGAAAGATCATGTAAAGAGAACCTTGGGGTCCCATCCACGACTCTAGACTACGCACATAGACGGTGGGAATGGAAGGGGTTCTATCAGACAGCATATGCATTGTAGCTTTGATGCTGATAGTCTTCCCGTTCCCAGGAGGGCCGTGGTAGATAATTCCTCGCTTCCATGGTACGCCGAGACCTGTGTATGTCTGTCTTGACTCGAAGAAGGAGATGTGGTCATCTATGAGCGAGTTCTTCATATCCTCGTCTAGGATGACAGCGTCCCATGTTGACTTCTGCGCGCTCTCCCACAGCTCATGATCTTTGAGAAAAAAGCCCTGATCGAAGACCCAGACTTCATCATGCAGGTCGCTTGCCCATGAACCGGCGGTGAGAACAAGTTGATCCGCTTTATGGACATCAGCCGTCAAGATGTAGTAGTTCTTGACGGTTGGGTAAGATTCTGAGCCATCCCGACCATCGGCCAGATAAACGATGAATTCCTCACCCTCCCATTGGTAGAGGAATTTGCCAAAGATGGGCGCCTCGCCCAAGGCTCCTTTATTGCCATCCATTCGACGGGCGGGAGGCAAGTAAACCGTCCATTCGAGCGACGATGGCAGGTCGCCATCGTCTCGGATTGGAGTCACGGTGGCGTAGCCGGCGGCTGCAAAGGCCAGTAAATTGCAAGAGCTTCCCATGTCGTTGTTCTGTGGGACTACAAGAAGGTCAAGCTCAGGGTATTGCTTCTTGAGAGCCGCGGTAAAGACGAGATCAGTATTGACTCGCTTGCCGTTCGAGTGCTCAAAGTAGGAACTGGTTGCGCCATCGCCACTTTCGACGGGTCGCATGGACCTAAACGGTAGCGCTTGCGAAGACGTAGACGTCGAGATGGCCGATCCAGGGTTTCCATGGTAAGCAAAGGTGTGTCCGGGTTTGTTGGCGTCAGGTATTTTGGGAGTTGAGAGCCTCGTCGTCGGGTTCTGGGAAAGGCGGTGCTGAGTTGAATAGCCCTGAAGAGTTGAAGTTCGGCGGCTGCTCATCTTGCTGCTGCAGGCTTGAAGTGGGTATGCCTAATATTGGCTTCAAAACGATTGCGACTGGTAGTTTCAGTGGTTCTGATGATGAATTTGAAATAGACTATAGACGTGGTTGCCTGGAAGAAGAGGGGAAGCCTAAGTACTCATGATGACGCTGCGCCCCAATACTGACAGGGATTGTAATCCTCCCGTTTGCCTACACATATGCTGCGCCTCTATTAGTAGCACAACACTGAGGAAGGAGGAGTATGGGGAACTGGAAGTAGTAAAATGAAAACCGATGATATAAGGTCACATGTGTAAGGCTGTTGCATATCAGAGTTGAATTGAACTGACTTATCTTGACTTGATAAGGAAATAATTACAACAACGACTCTCGATCTCAGAGATACTACTTATGTTCAAGACAAACTGAAGACACAAACCAAAAGATTCGATTAAGGCAAGTAGTATTCTATACTTCCAGCTATAGCATATGGTAGTGCATCGGCGGTAGCTCATCAGTTATTCGTAGTTAAAGAACAGAACTGAGTTTGGACAAGCTCACGACAGCAAAGGCCTGTGCAAAACTATGAAGTCTGATTATTGGTCAAATACATATGAATAATACCAAAAGGAAATAAGCCTGAGTGCTTATTAAATATATGTGTGTTATTTAGAAATAGAGACAAGTTCACTTCCTGCTAAAAATCATGGAAAAGCCAAACGAGAATCTGCATTAAAGTGTCTGGAGTTCGAATGATGTGTCTATCTATCAAGCGTAGTTCTACTAGCAGTAAGAGCAATTAACAGTCCCTGATAGAGTGCCAGAGTTCGGCAAGTATAAAACAATCTGCCAAAGTATAGAGGTAATACAGTTCTGAGTGTTGGAGATCGTGTCTTCCCAGTAAGTCTTATTTCCCTTGCAATGAACAATGGCTGAGTCTAGACAGGATGCAGGAGTTTGGTAGGCATGGAGAGATATACAGTACTATTGCAGCGCTCATATTTTAATAAAGGCAGTTCAGAGGTGTTGCTCCAACGGCCCAACTTTACAAGCTAAATACTACTTGTCAGTTTCACAATCTAAATGCAAAATGTTATATGCCATTTCCAAAGAGATATAATACCTTTTGCATTAATGAGGCATTTACTATTGCGCTATGTTCTTTAGTTCATCTGGGGATTTCCCAGATAGCTCATATACTGCCATATTTAAGGTTCCAAGTTCAATAGGTGTTACTTATACGGTGCAGTCTAGCTTTCCAGCGATAATAAATTACACCTTCAGGAGGCATAAACTTTCTGTCTCTCCTTTGCCAGATCCTCCAAGCTCTGTACTTGTGAATTAAATGTTTACTCAGTGTTATCTTGTCTTTAAATTAAATGTGTACTTAGTGGTGCCTTGGATCTAAATTAAATGTCTACTTGGTAGTGTCTTGGTAGTGTCTTGGTAGTGTCTTGGTAGTGTCTTGGTAGTGTCTTGGTAGTGTCTTGGTTCTGAATCATTTCTTATATCTTATCAACTTGAACTTTCTCCTTATATTGTCTATATCCTAATCTTACTCTCTTACTTTCCCTAAGATGAACCTTTTAAGCGTAGCTATATAGAAGTAATATATAGAACTATCCAGGCTTGTATATTTGCGACTAAGTTCTTTATGTACTGATTATTGACTTGATACTATTAATGTTTATACCTTAATAGAATCTTTGTTAATAAGAAGATGATTATGCTGAGGTAAGTAGCGAACGTGTAGCTGAACATTTTGTAAATCTTGTGTGGTTACCTACTATGGTGTCGCAAATCAGAAAACTTGATATTAGATAATTAGCTTGAACTGTGTCAGTAAACATAGATATGAATAACGACCCTCTTTTTGGCAACTTCAGACATGGAGTATTTTACACTGATATAAACACAAAATAACAAATGGCATCAATTGTCTCATCTGAAGTTAATTAGGGGTTTTCAGTGTGTTGGCTTGATATGTCTCGTTGAGACGTCCAAGACTGGCTGAAGTAGATTTAGCAGGAGCGGGCTGTCCTAGCCATGAGATCAATCCCAACTGAACAGCAGCAATCCATTCAGCACCAGATCTACATCTCCGTCCCACTTAGTCATACCATACAACATTGGCCGGCCTATTCTCAAGATCCAGGTGAGCAACTGCCGACGCAGTCTCGCCTTTGATCTTCCAAACTTCAATAAAGTTCGAACCACTATCAGTGATTGCAAAGAAATCCTCACTGAATGAAGCCGGCGACACAGCATTGGCAGATCCTCCGCTGTTGGTTGTCTCTTGCAGAAATAGCTGCTCTTTGATACTTCCAGTCTTGGCATCAAGAATAAACGCAGAGACATATCCAGGAACCCTGGTCTTGCGAGACCTTGTGGCGGCGAGCAGGTATTTGGGGGATGAATCTTCAGCAGGATTGGAGAGGAGGACTTCGTCGGCCCAGTAAGAAGAAGAGTTTGTGAATCCTAAAGAAACAGTCAGTCCAGAAGGATAAGAGTAAAGTGTCTAAGTCCTACCGGAAGGAAGTAAACTGTACGTCTCGTTGCGGAACTCGAGTTTTCCAGTCTTCGTGTCCCGCTTATATGCCGTAATGGAATTCGCCTCCTCGTAAACAACATATACCCATTTTCCATTGGGGTGAACAGTCAAATGTCTCGGGTTTGATCCTTCTTCGGCAGCAAGATACTGCACCTCTTCAACCTTGCCACTTTGGCGGCCATAAGAGTGAACCCAGACTGAATTCCCCATGTCATCGGCAGAGCACAGAAAGTCAGTCTTGGGGCTCAGTACTGTTCCGTGAACGCCGCCTTTGGTATTGTAAGTCGCATTTGCAAAGACCTTCTGGAGAGTGCCGGCCTTGTCAATAGAAATGGCGATTGTTGGACAGCCTCCACCATAAGGTGTTCCGAACACTGCGAAAGGAGACTTGGACGATGCGGTGATGAACTTTGCGTTGTTGCCTGCATAAAGATAGTCAGAAGATGATCCCTGTAGATATATCATGAAAGGCCGCTTACAATCCGAGGGCAAGCTGGCGTTGCTCTTATAAGTCAGTCCCAGATCCTTGGTGATCTTGTAGCTCTGGAAGTAACCAGTGGTGCCAACATATAGCTTTTGGTTGCGAGCCTAAAATTCTAATTAGATCCAATATCGGTGATATCTGGGCAGTACCTACATCAAGTGCTATCCACTTCGACCCATCATCAGATGCGGCTGATATGTTCTTCACTAAGTTCAAGGACAAGGCCTCACCATCGAACTCAATGCCGGCAATCTTAGAGCCAGAGAAGAAGCCCGAAAACAGACGGTGCACTTCAGCAACAGCCGAAACGGAGAGGAGAGGAAACATATTTTTTTTGGCAACATTTATGCTGGCTCGGAAGCTGTGAGAAATGATGGTGCATATGCAATGGAATCGATCGAATATTTATTCCGCCAAGACAACTGGGGTTCCCGATTGAATCCACTACGGCTACTACATGTTGTAGTCTACGTATTATTGTCGTGAAGATCTTTGCGTCTGTTGGTCAAAAAGACGCGGCCCAATTGCGTGGCAGTTTGATGTAAACGCCGTGATGTGGGTGGAAGCTCGGCATTGTGGTCCATGTGGCTATATAAACTTGGAGTCGAAGATTGGCAAGCATAAGATGAAGGTCTTTTATAATGATTATAAATGACAATTAACATTTAAACGCTCATTGGTGCACCAACCCGTGAATACTCTGCGTAGGCGGTAGACGCGCGGGCTGATGTCTTGCACCGAGGCAAAGCGCAATAGCGATGACTTTGATATTGTCGGGTATCACGTGCAATCGATCCCATTTGATCCACGCCGACAAATTGATCCTGTATCATGAAAGATTACCCTATATGTCTGTTGCCTCCATGCGCAATCTCACGGTCCCATGACCTGTCGTGACCCCTCAGTCCATGCTTCTATCTAATCAACACTATGCGTGCTCCCCAGACTTCTTCTTCCGCGTTTGGTGGACAAGGTCTCAGGGTAAAAACGGCGCACGCTGACTCTCATAGCGGCTCGTTAATCCACTTGCTCTTATACGCGACACCACTGCGTTTGAATAGCTGGGCGATAGGGCATCGTCGTTCAACCTCGGCAACAAAATGTTCGAACACAGCATCGTCTGCACTGGTCTGTACAAACACCTCCAATTCTACGCTCTCCCAATTCGGGTTCCCCTCCTCACCGCCAACAAACACCGCAGTGGGGAGTTGGCCCTCGACCCAGACGCGCCATCTGCCCAGCGTGAGCCCGTGGTCCTTGGCTACAAGTGCGCCTGTGACCTGGTTGCACGAGCTGAGGCTAGCGAGGGTGTAGGCAATGGGCGAGGGGTGTGATTCCTGGCCGCCGATGACCTTGGGGGCATCGGTTGAAAACGTGTACGGCTTGTCTTTGACGGAGATGGTTTGGATGGTGCCGCTTCCTTGGCCCGAGATGTGAACTGGGAGCCGCTGGAAGTGAGATGGAGAAGCACAGAAGTGTCGTAGATTGAGGCTCAATCTTGAGGAGCGCCGCGAGTTGATGAGAGCTCGCGATGTTGACTTGAGACGGACCTGCAACATACTGAACTGCGAATTGAATACGAGATTCTGAACTTGGTCAGTTTACATTGATAATTTAAATTAATACTATAATGTTGTTAAGGGTTCTTACTTAAATATCCTTTGTTTGCTACCCTGATGGTTTTCTGTTTAGCCCATTTATGACTCACTCCATTGGGCTTCATTTAACTGAAAACTCAATCCTAATTAATCCGAAATTCCAATTAATCTTGCCGCCAAACGCCACCAGCCCGTCTACCTGGACAGGAGAGCAGCACGCAGGCTCTTTCTATACCGTCATCGGGATATCTAGTTTTCAGCCAAAAGCCAGGTCCTAGGCACTATCAAGGGCCAAGAGTGTATTGCCTCTCTTTTTTTGTGCGTTGGGGCTGAAGTCTCTTTCAACCACATAACCTTGTCACAGGGACCCGGATAGAATGTCATCAAGTTGAGAATCCTGATTACGGAACCAACTTTCCGAGCGCAGCGCCACATCCCTCCGCCGCGCTCATGCCGTCCGCTCCATCAACACAGTGCAATAGAATACTCGCCATTCTCCCTAGAGATCGAGTCGTCGCAGTTCAAGCTGCTCAAGACGGCGCGTGAGCTGGGCGTCGCTGTTGTCGCATACTCGCCACTCGGCCGCAGCATCTCAGGCGGAACACTGTGTTCGCCCGCCGACTTTGTCACTGGAGATTTTCGATCATATCTGCCCAGGAACACCTAAGAGAATTTCCCCAGGAACTTGGCCCTCGTGGACAAGATTTAAGACTTCGCCAATGCTAAGGGAATTATTGCCTCGTAGCTGCCGCTGCCTTGGCTTCTGGCCCAGGGAGATGAAATCTTCCTTATTCCTGGGATAACAAGACCGGAGCGATTCGTTGAGAATTTGGCTAGTTGCGAGATGGAGCTGATTGACGAGGAGAAGAATGCGCCCAGAAAGAAAGTAGAAAACTGAGGTTATAGGTAGTCGATATCCTGATCGGATGAGCAGTTATGTATTTGCTGATATCCTAGCACTGAACGAGCTATGTTAAGTCTTTGGGGATTATGAAGAGATACATTATTTCTTCTATTAGAAAGCAATTTAACATTTGAATTGAGGCCACTAGACTTGAAGATAAAGGCCGATTGTAACTTGTCAGTGCTCTCGTATGCCACTGACACACGCATAACCATGTAACAGAGCAATAGTGCTATTAGCAGGCCAACAACGCTTTGCGGTGTGGACCTAAAGAAAGAAGAACTTCAAAGACATCAATTTGAGTCTAGCGTAGTTTTAATAAATACGGAAAGTTCATTCCTAACATAAACTTTATTATTTGCTTTTAGAACAACAGTTCATGTCGTGAGAAGGCAAATCCATTAAGCATCAATATATCAATAACATATAAACATAGCACAACGGGCACTATTCGGCGTCTTTAATTAAGGCAAAGAATGTATTGTTATTTATATAAAAGACATTGTGAAGAGAGACCAACCACGAGCAGTCTGTGCCGCTCTGAGTACATCTGTTTCATCCCACTTCTAGACATTAGTTAGACCGACCCTTGTTAGTACTTGGCTTCCAAAGCACCAAGCCTGAGACATGACGTAATAAAGTCGCCAAAACCCTGGTAGTTTATAACGGGATTTAAACGATGGTATTTGATCTTCCTTGTTGACCTTCCGACCGAAGGGCATGCTTTCCTGTTTCCAGCTTCATCCTTATCTAACACCAAGCCCAGTTATGTATATTTACTAAATTCAATGTGGTGGAATAAGCTCTCAGCTACAAGTCTCAACTGCAAATAACACATCTAGCTCACAACTTGGACATATCTTCTAATATCCAAAGTACGACGTATTCGCTCCGTGCCCTTCATGGATCAACAGCATCCTCAAGGGCAACAATCTCAAGAATGCCTCGAAATACAAGACAAAAAACGCCTCCAAATGCAGTCAATATCGAACAACCAACTCAATGCAACAAATTCAGAGTTCAATAATCAAGTCTTCGAGGAACGCTCTGAAGGCGATATGGCCACCATTTTTCGCAGCCAAGAAAAACAAATTGAAAGTCTTCAAGAAACTGTCAGTAGTCTAATTAGTCAGAATAAGCTACTGATTTCTAGGTATTACGATAGGATGAACGAATCAATCTCTCTACGATCAAACGTCTTAACTTCAAATCAGGAGTTACAGAAGGCTCTCAATGATACAAAGGCTTTGGCACATGCTGTTAATAAGCTTCAAAGTCAGATTTTGCAGCTGAAACAGCCAAAAATATCAATGGCCACGCCCAGATCCATCATAGTAAACAAATTACTGAACCCGCCGCTTTCAACTGGAAAAGACTCTCATCCTCCCATGCCTATTCAAAGTCAAATGGCTAAGGACCTCAAAGGGACCCTCGATAGGCAGATGAGTGCTGATGAAGCTCTCTATATTTACACCAAATTCGAACACTGGCTTGGTACCGAAGCTCTGCAGTCGGTGACACTCGTCACCTGTTGTGTGTGCCAGGAAGTCAGGTTCAGGCAAGCTGTTAGCTTCACTAAGCCCAGGCCTCTTAACGAATTTATCGAGAGGGACCTCAGGTTGGGATGTGAAAACCCTGTCTGTTCAGCCTGCTTTCTTAAATCAATTTTCTCGTCTTTAGCACGATTAAGAGAGACTTGGTGGAAAGCCGAAGGACTGGAGATATGCCTGCCATGTCCTTGTGGCTGCTCTCCTGCAGGAGTTCACATAAATGATCGCAGCTCTTTATTGCAGGTATTACAGTACCTAGGGAATGAAAAGGCCGAGTTCTCGGTGATCAGAATGTAAGCTGCAGTTAATAGTCTGAAAACAACAAAATAACTAATCCTTGACAGTTATGACACGATCCTGAAGCTAATGCAAACCCTTTATTTTGTCGAGCCCCGACTCACATCAAACGCCAGAAAGGTGGCAGCACGCCTGCATTTCAAGATGATAAAATATGGCTTGATGTATTCGCCCTTTGACCGGAGATATAGGTGCCCAACTCGAGGGGAGGTCGGATCGCCACTGAAAGCAGACTTCAACCATGTTGAACTATACAACATCGATCAAGGTGGGAAAGTATTACAGGTCCCTATCTTTACACAATTACTCCGGGCTGAGGAGGCTCCCATCGAGTGCGTCATCTGTACTGAATCTATCTATAACATCTCCTATGATGCTGTCGATGAATGGATAGAAGTCTGCATTGAATTCGATGGTGATTGGGTATGGAAGATCTCACGATTCCCCAAGATATTGCGTGCAAGGTGCAAACATACAATCGATTTCTGCACGCCTTGCTTACAAAGACATATTGGATCCCAGTTGGAGCAACTAGACAAGAGCGCCTGCGACATCATCCGTTGCCCGTGTCATACATGCCAACGGTTGCTCACCTACGAAGAAATACAACTATATGCACAGAAGAAGACATTTTACAAGTAAGCTCTCTCCCATATCTATGCAGAATATTCACTAATATCATGATAAGATACAATGAATACTTGCAACTCAAGGCATTGCGTCGCGCTCCATCTTTCCCATAGTGCTTAGTTGAGAACAGCTCTAGTGGTTAGATACATAAATTGATTTTGGATAGCCATCTTTCGTGCGCCCAATGTGGTTCCAGATGTGTTTCACTTATCACAAATGCTCAAGAACTCTGACTCTTTGTTGATGTGCCAAGTCGCTACGGAGACGTGACCCCCATTCAAAACGCGCGCGGACACTTGTCTGGTATGATCTTATGATAGGTACTTAGCTATTAAGGCGCCCATGACTTAATTGCACGAGCTTAGAGTAACCAGTGTATAGCAATAGGAGATAGGTGAGAGTTCCGGCTGCTATTAATTTTAGATATAGTAGTTAAGAATATGTAAGGACTATCTTTGACTGAGACAGTTTGGATAGTAGTGGTTCTTTACTAGAGATCTGGAATGGGAGGTGCTGGAAATGGGATGTCTGTAACTCGAAAATTATCCCGCGAGAAGTGGACAGCCCTAGGATTCTTAACGAGATTATCTCCTCTCACGAATCCTCGATTAATACTATAAGACTATATCTTCTTCAACTAAATGTCAAAGCCTACACAGAAGTACATAAAGTTTCTCAAGCTTTGCGCCCTAGACCTTGTTTGGTGTCTCAATCTCATACACAACCCCAACCTTTCCTTTGGTGATAATCTCATCAGCATCCACACTAACACTTCTGCCCTCAAACAGCTCAGTAATCTGTTCTAGACTGCGGCCCTTAGTCTCAGGAAACAAGAAGTAGATAACTACAATAAGACAAGCCAGGATGCAGCAGAAAACGATGTAATACCTCCAACCAAGAGCAGCCAAGCCGACAGGGTTAATCAGCTGAGCGCTAATGAGGCCAATGTATGAAGATGTGAGTGCAGTGGTCAAACCTCTGCTGCGAGTCAAGAAAGGGAAGATCTCAATGGTATATGCCTGAGGAAGCGGCGTCCAAGCGATATCGTAGAAGAAGAAGGCAATGAAGATGAATGCCACCACAGTTCGACCGGCTGCTTCATCATGGCTCCTGATGAAATAGCTCGTGAGTGCTGTCCAAGCTACGTAGCTGAGGCAAAGCCCTGATGTAGCAAGTAGGAAGAGCCTTCGCCGTCCGAACCTGTCAACCATCAGAGCACCGGCAAATACAGCGGCGGCAAAGTTGAAGAGCTGAAGCAGGCCGTTGATTAGAACCTGATCTTTCACGGCCGTGATCCCGATGGTGTTGAGGACCAGAGACAAATAATATGTGACCACGCCAATGCCGTTCCACTGACTGAAAAAGCCCAGGATGGCTGCAATAAGAGTACGTCTGCGCATAGGGGCCGTCTTGACGAGCGTCTTCCACGAGGCTGATGACTCCTGACTTCTTTCAAGCGCCAAAGCATTCTCGATCTCGGTGATCTCGAACGCAACAAGTGGAGAGTTTTCCTGTCCGCCTGCATGGAATTTGGTCAGAATCGCGATGGCTTGGTCCTTTTTACCATTGGCAATGAGCCATCTGTAACATAAATCTGTTAGTAACCTGTAGATGGCTCCAGGCCAATACTTACCGAGGAGATTCTGGAACCCAATAGATAAACATAAGCTGAAGAAACGGAATAGCTGCCTGCAGGGCTGAGGGGCATCGCCAAGCCCAGGTGGACTGCATCTTGAAAGTTCCATAGGTGATCCAAGCGGCCGCGATAGCACCAAAGTAGAAGAAGGTATTGTACAGCGCAGTCATCTTGCCCCGGTGGGTAGGATAGGACAGCTCAGAAACGAGAATCGGGCACGCGACCTGAGGAAAGACAGTAGCGAAGCCTATAAGACCCCTCGACACGATAAACATGGGAAGATTGATCGACGCTGCTTGGATAGCGGGCCCGATGACAAGCGACACGAGACCAATGTAGATGGGCACCTTTCGTCCAAATTTGTCTGAGATGGTACTTGCTGGCACCAAGCCGAGGATCTTGCAGACGGGGTAGACTGCGTTGATGACGCCGAGGAGGGGAGGAGGCGGGTGGTTGAAGAAGTTTCGCCACTGCGGGAGTGTCTGGAGACCGTTCATCATAGACCCTGAGATCCTGTTAGTTGGTGTATGTATGAGGGGCTAGAGAACTTGCCGTCGTATCCTACCGCGGAGGAGCTGAGCAGGGGGACGAGAAGCATCAGGTTAAGAAGAAGGAGATGCTTTGTTCGATACCAGGGAAGCTCTGTCTGGGGAAGAACCTTGGGCTAGTCAGTACTTGTCACGTTGGAGAAGCAGCAGAGTAGAGATAATGAGAGGGTACCTTTAAGAGCTCAGGCCCGACAGTATTCTCTGCGGTGTCTTTGTTCTCCGTTTTCTTCGTGAAACAGCCCATGATGAATCAGTATGGCGAGGCAGTTGAGATAGTGGAGGCAGTGATGATTGTGCTGACTTATTGAATTCCCAAGAAATCGCAAGCTGGTCGTCGCATACTTATAGTCATTTGGACACGAAGCATTGATGTTGGAATGGTGTTGCTGTTTGCATCAGACGCCCACGATGCCTCGTGCGTGGGTGAGCAGAGTTTGATGGTGAGGCCGGGTCATGATTGGATCACCCAGGGCCCCCCATGGGGTTCAGACTAGATGGGCTGTCCGAGAATCTGGGGATTGGTCCGAGTTGCAGTCCCCAGATCTAACATAATTTCAGAAGCCGTCTTGCACCCCGAGGACAATTCAACTGCGGGGAGACTACAGAATGATCTAGACTCGCTAGCCTAATTTACGGTGACTTAGAGGTGCTGTAATGCTGCTGTCGGGGCCCCGCTCCGATGAGTTTCTAGCCCTGGCATCGACATGATAAATCGTGACCATCGGCCCTCCCCGACCCTACACTCGCAAGGAACACAACCTGCCCATCTCCACCGTCAATACTGCTGCTGTCGCTTGTAATCAATGGCAGACGGTTCTTCATCCCGGGTAGCTCACGTACCCTTCCCCTTCCCCAAGTCCCGGGGCGTCACGGCATGTCAGAAGTGCCGCACCCGAAAAACTAGATGCGACAATCGGAGGCCAACATGTGGCTTCTGCCTCAAGCGCCGTTTGGTCTGCGTCTATCCAGCAGACGAGGATACAGGGTAGGTGTCATGTGTGCAAGTATCTCTCTTACTAACTTAAGCAGCTCAGTCAGTGGAGCCGAGATCCTACAGGCTATTCACCACTTGACCCAGATTGTCGAGAATCAGCACTCGCCGCACCCATCGCCTGCGCAAACAGCCGACTCTCTCTCGTCTTCGGTGTGTCCTCCGAATCTTGAAAACTGGGCTGTACCGCAGAATGTTGTTGTGCGACCACAGGGCGTCGAGTCAATACTGAGCTGGAAGATATTCGTCGCAGATCGGCCAAACTCTTGTCTTTTCGCCCAGCGCAGTCCCTCAGGTCTAGGAAATTATCCTGTTCCAGACACAAGCTATCCTCAGCTCGCTTGGTTGGAGACTAAGTACATTGAAGCTCTGCACACTAAGAATCCCATTATAGATCTTGACGAGCTGCATCATATGATGAGACATGTCGCTGAGCACGGGTTCGACTGGTCGACAAGCGCATGTCTCGTGGCTTTGGTATGTGCCAATGCGGCCATTACAGACTCTCATACCGAGATGTCCAGCAGTCTTGAAGTGTCGCCTGAAAAGAAGGCCGAGATGGAAATATCAATGCAGTTTTGGAGCGTGGCTGTAAAGCGTCTTGGCTATGCATCAGCTCAGAACACCGTGCAGGCTGTTCAGTGCTGGTGCCTCGCGGGCATATGGTACATGCATCGCCTAGAGCCCCTCGAAGCCTGGAAGCACTTCAATTTGGCCGGCACCGCCTGGCATACCCTTAGCTTAACGCACGGGGAACTGTCGAGTCACGACGAATGCTCCAACGAGTTCACCCTCATGCAAGCCCTGTGCTTCACAATCTGGAAGTCTGAATGCGAGCTGAGGCTAGAACTCCCACTGCCGACTCCACCGATCCTCGACAACGCCTATCTGCCACTCGCATTTCCCCAACCTCCGGATTTTGCCTCTCATCCTGATGCCAACGACAGGGAGCGAAGCTGGTACTACTATCTCAGCGAAATCGCGGCGCGACACGTCATTAATCGCCTTGTGCAGATGAACTCGGAAGCGCCTGAGGCTCCTAGTGAGAGGCACGTGCGCCGCATGATTTCTCAGGCCGAGATGATGCAGTCGCAGATATCAGACTGGTACTCATCACTCCCGCCCATCTTCCACTTCGACACTCCTCAAGGCTACACGGCAGATGCTGTTGCCGACCCCATGGTCTTTATCCTGCGGCATAGATACATATCCCTCTGTGAGTTGGTCTCACGACCTTTCGTAAGACTCTGCGTAGACCAGTTGGCGGATGAGATGGATGCTTCGCTACATGGTATAATCAGCTCGTACGCATCGCAATGTGTACGCTTCTGCATCTTGAAACTCGATCAGGTCGCGGGGCATCGGCATCAGGGGACTTGGTATGGTATTCGAGTGGCTACAAGCGCTGCGTTGATCTTGGCAGCTGTTGACAAGGTGCAGCGCCTGGCAGAAGAGGATGAAGCTTTTCGTGTTGTGCAGAGTGTGACGCTGCCTGAGACTTGGAAGGGCTGCGTCGCGCGGGGTGCAGCGTCGGTACAGCAGTATCTTGATGAGCCGAATGGGGGTTGTTCTAACTTGAAGCAGTTATTAGAAGGGGTAGTGCGAGGGTCGTTTCTCGGTTAATCACCTTTACGATATGTCACTTGGCTGATCGGGGAGACTCCCCGATCCTGCCCCACTAACTGACTCCATCGGGGTCATCCCCGAGGTCTTGCACGCACTACTCCATTAGTGTTTATCCTTCACAAGATATATAAGTTGGGTAACTAACTGCCTTAGCCCGTTTTAGGCATTGTGTATCCTTGAGTTATTCTATCGTTCCAACACGCACATCTTTATACAACCATGGTTTTGAAACGAACGACCCATGATGACGTGCCCAGCTGTTTTAGTGTTGAACATGTCCTCCAAAACGCATCTGTCTCTGAAAAAATATCTCTGCTCTCTGGTGAGTAACAGTCCAGCACTCTCTTACCCAGGCTCAGACGACTCGACTTGCTGACTTGGCTCGTATTTTCCTCAGGCCGAGACTTTTGGCACACGAACCCCCTCCCAGCATTCAACGTTCCATCTGTGCGTGTCAGCGACGGGCCAAATGGCGTGCGAGGAACCAAATTCGTCGACGGCGTACCTGCAGCCTGCTTGCCCTGTGGTACCGGCCTGGCAGCTACCTGGGACCAGGACCTCCTATACAAAGCAGGGACACTTATAGGTGACGAGTGTATAGCAAAAGGCGCCCATTGCTGGCTCGGTCCTACAGTGTGCATCCAGCGCTCTCCCCTCGGTGGCCGTGGCTTTGAGTCAATGGCAGAAGACCCTTATGCAACGGGCAAACTAGCTGCTGCTTACATCAAAGGCGTACAGTCTACGGGCGTTGTGTCGGTTATTAAGCACTGGCTAGCGAATGATCAGGAACATGAGAGGGTTGGCGTCAATGTTGTTGCTAGTGAGCGCGCGTTGAGGGAGATTCACATGCTTCCTTTCCAGATTGCGCTTAGTGATGCAGCCCCCGGCGGTGTCATGGCTTGTTACAATAAAGTCAATGGAAAACATGTTTCAGAAAACAGAGACTTTCTTGACGCTTTGCTCCGCGAAGAGTGGCAGTGGAAGGGTTTGATCATGAGCGATTGGTAAGCCGCAAACCCGCCTCCTCCAGACACAGCCGATCTAACATTCATTTTCTCGTTGCAGGTTCGGAACTTATTCTACTACCGAAGCCGTCAATGCGGGACTGGATCTCGAGATGCCAGGACCAACGAGGCAACGCGGTCAGCTTCTCGACCTTGCTGTGTCAACCCGAAAGGTATCCCGATCAACGATAGACACTCGAGCCCGAAATGTCCTCGAGTTCGTCCAAAGATGCACAAAGGCTCCTGTTGCGGCCGAAGAAGGTGGACGCGATTTCCCCGAAGACAGGCAGCTCAACCGAAAGCTCGCGGGCGACAGTGTTGTTCTCCTAAAGAATGAAAGTGGCCAACTTCCTCTCAAGCGACCTTTCAAAAGTATTGCTTTGATCGGACCAAACATGAAGACCACTTCTTTCTGTGGAGGTGGCTCTGCCCATCTCCAGCCTTACTATACTGTTTCTCCCTACGAGGGGATTGTAGCCCAACTACCGCCTGGTGTTGAGGTACGGTACGAGGTTGGAGCATCAGCAAATGGGTGGAACCCCCTCCTACAGGGCGACATGATCACCACGCCGGAGGGAGCACCGGGTATGCGAATGTGCTTCTACAGTCAGGGACCTGATGTACCCGACCGCGAGATCATCGACGAGAGCCATCTGCCTGATTCCTCGTGGCTACTAATGGGCTACTCGCATCCAAAGCTGGAAAATCTTTTCTACGCATCTGTCGAAGGCGATCTCGTCATTCAGGAAACAGGATTGTTTGAGTTCGGCCTCGCGGTCTATGGCTCTGCACGACTCTATGTCGATGGTCAGCTGTTGATCGACAATAGTCTTGTCCAGCGAGGCGGCACATTCTTCTTTGGTAAGGGAACCATTGAGGAAAAGGCTCAGATGCACCTTGTGCAGGGCCAGAAGTACCGCATCACCATCGAGTATGAGAGCGCACCATCTTCCAAGCTCGTCAAACCAGGCGTGGTCAATTTTGGCGGTGGTGCAGGGAGAGTTGGTCTAGCGAGTGCAGTTGACCCTGAAGTCGGGATCCAGAAAGCCGTCTCCGCAGCGCTACAGTCAGATGTTACCATTCTGTGCGTTGGGATGACGAGGGACCAGGAATCTGAGGGCTTTGATAGGCCTCACATGGATCTTCCTGGATCACTTCCTCGTCTTGCGTCGGCCGTCTTAGCTGCCGTCCCAGGCACCATCGTTGTGACGCAGAGCGGCACTCCATTCAGCATGCTCTGGGCTAAGAGTGCAAAGACTCATGTACATGCTTGGTTAGCTGGCAACGAGACTGGAAACGGCATTGCTGATGTTCTGTTCGGAGCAACCTGCCCGAGTGGAAAACTCCCGCTTTCGTTTCCACGCCGCATACAAGACACGCCAACCTTTTTGAACTTTGGTAGCGAGAGGGGACATGTTATCTATGGTGAGGATATCTACGTTGGGTATCGGTACTACGAAAAGGTCGATCGAGACGTACTATATCCGTTTGGGTGAGTGAGACAAGACAATCTCTGCCCAAGACAAAACTAACATGACATTAATAGCCACGGTCTATCTTACACCTCGTTTACGTACGCGAAGCTGAATGTCACATCCTCGCACGTGAGCTTCGACATCACCAACTCTGGCTCCGTGCCTGGAGCCGAAGTCTCCCAGCTTTACATCGCAGCCGACGAGGCTACATCCTCAATCCAGAGACCTAAAAAGGAATTGAAGGGTTTCAAGAAAACATATTTGCAACCTGGTGAGACGAAGAGGGTGGAAATTCCGCTGGATAGATTCACCACGTCATTTTGGGATCAAGAACTGCATTGCTGGGTAAGCGAGAGAGGTGTGTATACAGTATTGGTGGGATCGAGTAGTAACAAGATTTTGCTGGAGGGGGACCTGCATGTGGAGGAAACTACGAGATGGAGTGGACTCTGAGGAGTATATTAAATAGTATTACAAGTATTTCATATAAGGCGTTACATTGGCTGAGCTGTCAGTACACGGAGGCATTCATCCCTTGATCGTGAATCTCAGACTGGCGTAAGATTGTGTTTATCAGTTCCCAAAACAGCTTTCAAGGGCAACTGGTCGGGAAAATAGTGACGTTAAATGATGTTTCTTGTCGACTTGGAAGATTAACTCAAGGACAAGTTCAAATAAGTACACATTTCCATTAATTCATTACACTCCAGCGTAATGAGATAAGCGCTTTATTTCGTCATGGAAGCAAAACCGCCTTATTTTCAGAATACCGCAAGCCCCAATGGTCATGGCGAGTGGCTTGATCATACGCTCTCATCTTTCAACATCGTAGAAACGAGCCACTAGCGGAGCACTCCGGAAGGCTAACGCCATTGAGCTTCGGGTTCTGGGATAACGCTTGTTAGCGTATGCAACCTGCTGACAGGTGGCGGAAGAGTGCCGATGTGGGTTTTGTATCGGGGAGCTCCGCCGACGGACTTAAACACCATGATTACGATGGCGATCCTGTGGACGCATCCAGAGTAAATGGCCTCGCCTTTTATCTTCCTTCATATTTTCTATTGGGGGTGTTCAAGAACCGATTGATATCAGTGGGCGATTATATATGCCTCTTGTCCGTCGACCGACATTGCGTATGCCCAGACCACCGACATCGCGGTCAATGTAGATATGGCCAACAACATCGAATCAACCTCGCAGGAAACCGTCCCTCCAACATCAACCATGGCAGAAAAGTATAAACGCGAAAGCTCGCCTCAGACTCTTAGTCACTGTCTGGATTCGGACGACCCAGATATGCCGTTGAATTGGCCCAAGGCCAAGAAATGGACTAATATCATGATAGTATCAATTCTAACACTCCTAACGTACGTGCTCCCATCAAAGCGCCCAAAGCTCTCCATTTCACTGACGCATGCCCATCGCAACAGTCCCTTTGCATCATCCATGATCGCACCAGCAATCCAACCCATCATGGACGAAATGCACGAAACGAATCCCAACATAGGTTCATTCATGGTATCAATCTACCTCCTCGGCTACGCCTTCGGTCCTCTCTTCCTCGCCCCGCTCAGCGAGATCTACGGCCGACTCCCCATATACCGCATCTGCATGGTCACT
This sequence comes from Fusarium agapanthi, assembly GCA_001654545.1. Taxonomy (NCBI): domain Eukaryota; kingdom Fungi; phylum Ascomycota; class Sordariomycetes; order Hypocreales; family Nectriaceae; genus Fusarium; species Fusarium agapanthi. The sequence goes on from LTDI01000211.1 coordinate 41,601, forward strand.
TTCTTGCTTACAAACATAGCATGCGCACTGTCGATCAACATGCCCATGCTTATAATCTTCCGCCTCCTAACCGGCTTGGCGGGCGCGTGTCCGTTGACTATTGGACCTGCGAGCGTTGCAGACTGTTTCTCTCAGAAGGAGCGTGGTCGAGCTATGGCTATTTGGAATATGCCTGTTTTGCTGGGTCCGAGTCTTGGGCCTGCTGTTGGTGCGTATGTCTCGAGAGGTCTGGGATGGAGATGGAACTTTTGGCTGCTTATTATAATGGTGGGTAAATTCGGTCATGATGGTATAATATCCTGGTTTTACTGACATCTTGTCACAGACTGGAGCTGTGCTTGTTGTCTGCGCCTTCGTCCAAAAAGAGACTCATCCTCCAACCCTTCAGAGAAAGAAGCTCAAGACACTACGAACGGAGCGTAACACCGAAGACTTATCGCCAACCACACCGCACCGACAACTCATCAAAATAAGCCTGGCCCGCCCATTGAAGATGCTTTTCTTGTCACCCATTATCTTCGGTCTCTCATTCGTCACCGCAATCGCCTACGGAACTCTATATCTTTTATTCACGACGGTCTCCGAAACCTTCAGAACGAAATATGGTATAGTCACAAACGTCGGCCTTATCTATCTCGGCTTCGGATGCGGTCAGATTGTCGGACTTGTACTCTTCGGCATGGTCTCAGATCCAATTCTGAGAAGAATGGCCCGAGGCGGCGAGCTCAAACCCGAGTACCGTCTCCCCCTTATGATACCGTGCAGTGCGATAATCCCAGTCGGTCTGTTGGTATATGGATGGACGACGGAGTATGGAGTCTTTTGGTTTGTGCCTGTCATCGGCACATTCATGATTGGCTTTGGTATGATCACTGTGTTTACATCTGTGAGCACTTACTTGGTTGACGCATTCCCTACTTACGCTGCTAGTGCTACTGCGGCAAATACAGTGCTTAGGAGTATTGGAGGTGCGCTTTTGCCTCTTGCTGGCCCAAGGATGTTTGATGCCATAGGCCAGGGATGGGGTAATACACTGCTTGCGGGTGTATCGTTGGCCATGATTAGTATGATTGTTGTATCCTACAAATATGGGGAGCACCTAAGAACAGGAGCAAAGTATCAACTAGACTTAGATGCTTAAAGGTACAAGAATCAAGCACTCCGCGATCTATTTATAACTGTTATATGATATCTGGTGAGATTGGCTGAAACCCATCAAGACCCCATGCCACAAGTCGATAACATGAAGCTACGCCACCTCTCGTTTCGTGAGAATACTTCTCAAGTCCATGCAAGAAGGTAACAACAGTCTCACGCCAATCTTCAGGAAAAACCAGCCGCCCGGATGCAGTGCCGGACCGGAATTGGAGGCTCCGAGCAGCACCAATTAGTATCATGGAACACGCTGTACTATTTCGAATCCATATCCACAGTCCATGATCAAGCTTATTCATTCGATCCACAGCCTTTAGTCTCCAGGCACAATACTGGAGGCCCAGGGAGGCTATACTGACTATCTCATCATCCAGAGCGCTGGGGAGGTCAAGGACGTAGTTAAGATACAGTCGTACGAACGGCCGACACAGAAGCTCTTTGATAAAGAGATACCGCGAACGAAGGATTCTTTTATAGATATTCGTCTCGGGGGAGATAGTTGAATCCGGCGGCGGGAACGATATCTCTGGTGGTAGGGACAGATACCAGTCTTGCAGCTGTGAGCCGAAAACCTCGTATGATCGGAGTAAAGACCTGGCTTGTACTTCACTGGGGCACGTAGAGATCTCAACTTTGGCGTCGACGATGCGGTTGATCAAATGTCGGGCGGCGATGTCTGCCAAGAAGTAGTACCAAGCTATAGTCTCGTCAAAGACGCAGTTCGCTGCTGGTGGCGACGGAAACGTGAGACGATCCTCGATGTGTTCGAGCATTGAGCCAGGTAAGCTGGGTATCTCGTAACGAATCTCGCTATATGCGGGCAGGTTTGTTAGCAATCGGACATAGAGACACTGCTTCCCACGTACACTTCTGATTTATATGCGGTATAGAAGATGCTTTGCTTGATCGCTTGTGGACCGGAAGGGGCACTCTGTGGCCATGAAGGCATGGTAGATTCCCTATGAGCTGTGTAAGTGTTGACATGGGCGTTGTTGATCCGTGATGTCTTACCTAGCCCATATCGCAGAATAACACGAGTTTCCCGCCATGGTGAAATACCTCCAGGCCTCAAGCGGCTGTAAATTACACATGAACCAGATGCTGCAACTTAGTTCAGTATACTTGCCTCTGGAAGAAATGAGAGCCGCAAGAGACATGTCGTCTGAACTTACCCTGCCAAACACAAACACTGGGCTGATTCCAATGTGTTGTGACTCATGGCCCGCCCAAGCCTTTTACACGCGACGCTCCAGTACCTATACGCAATATCCGTAGTATGCTCAAGATCCCAACTACTATGTGTCTTTGGTGTTTCAACAAGCGGATCCTGACACAATGCGCCGATGGCGCAAACAAGGGCAACAAGACAAGTCTGCGTCGTCCAGTCCAACCCATTTTCCGAGACTTTCGTAATATACTGGTCGAGGACAGCGACGTCTAGAATGGGGTTGACGCTGTGGACAGTGCTGAGATAGGATTTCTGCAATCTTTTCAGCTCTGGGAAACTTATTGGGGGGAGTTCGTCGGGCATAGCCATCAAGCTACCGTTGTCGACGGGGATAGGGTGGATTTCTTGTGGGAACACGTTCCATGTCAAGATGCTGTCGAGGCCTTCGGAGAATCTTTCGAAGTGGCGTTCGGGGGCTGGAATGGACTGTGGTGTAGCAGTCAAGTTGACCAGTGAGTCAGCTTCACTGTGCCTTGTAGGCTGGTAGGCGTGAGATGGAGTGGCGGCTGCGCCTGAGGATCTTTGTTCTTTTACGTCTTGTGCCAGATCTTGAACGGCCTGCAAAATCTGCATGCCCAAGTCGTGACTTCTTCAGTCAAGAAACCCTGGTCAGTTCATGGAGTCAAGGAGAAGAAGAAGAAAAACGTACAAGGGTCGATCTACCGGGTCTACATTGTCATATCGGCACTCCGAGTTGCTCTTCTCACAATAGCTGCAAACAGGCCAGCGGCTGTCACACTTCGTCTTTCTTGAGCGACACACTTTACACGCCACAGCAACGCGTCTTCGGGTTGGCTGGGCGGTCGAGGATCTGCCCATTGCATTTATCTGTGGGTCAGTGCAATGTCTTTTGTTTGGTCGGCTGGTATCCGGGGAAGCATGGTCTTGAATGTCAGCTTGAGACTGCATCATGGGGACGCGCAGTGAGGGTATAGAGCAGATTGAGAGAGCTCGGCTCCTCCCCGATCGTGTGCAGGGTTTATGAATAAAGTGAAAATCTGGGGCATGCTGGTCTAGTCGAGTATGGCCTAGCGCTGGAATTTCAGTTGGAAGATGTCATTCATTTCTTGCTGAGGACAGGCCTACCCTAGATATGTAATGCTAAGATGTCTGTCTGTGGAGATACTTGGCCCAATGCTTGACTCTAAAGATTCTCTGTTCTTTCTTACTTGTCGTTATTAAGCTTTTTTTTTGGAATGGATCCCTAGATTCCCGTTGCTACTTACTAGACTCCATCAATTAGAATACACTGGTCACGTTCCCGATGATCTTAGATGTGCAAGCGTTGTCCTCGAAACTCCACTTGCGTCAATCGACTTTAATGAGGTTGAGAGTCAAAAAGAGGCTTTAACACTAGCGCATAAAGTTAAGGAACACCAATAAACGCATATGGGTCAGAACATCCTCCGTCATGAGTGATTGATAGTCCATATCACACACAGTCTTGATTCCCAGCTTATGATATATTATGCTGCCAAGTCACTTAAAAGACCTCTTGATCCACCTCTGATCTAACTCATCCATCGTGACCTCACCCACGCCTCTCGCCTTGACCATATCCCGCAGCGTCGTCCTGAGCAGGTATGTCGGCGTACAGCTCCAAGCATGGCACCAACTGTTATTCCGTACATCCCCATACGGACTCGCCATACAATTCTCTGCATCATAACATTCCCAGAACGTGTCTGCCCCTGCCTCCACCATACCGCCCCAGTAAGACCTGATAAGATCAACACATTCATCATAGCATCCGAGCATCGCGAGAGCGTCGCAAACATGGTGCCACAAATATGGGGTCAGTGGCTTCACAGCATCTGGATGTGCAAGCGTGGCGAGGAGAGCTTTACGGGCGATTTCTGGAGGGAAGGCTTCGCATAGGACTAGCCACGCGGCGGACGCGAAGCTGATCTGTTGAGATTCTCCAGATACAAAGACACCATCCTTCAGAAACGAAGTCGCAGCGCCCGTCATTTTGAGGATCAGTTCGTCGTACGGAGGCTGCCTGTTCAGTCGCACAGCGAGCTTATTCGTAATTTTCAAACAATAAAGTAGCACCCCATGTGCTCCCGCACTCTTGTCAAGACCCTTAGCCCAGTCAAGAAAAATATGGTGCTTGCTGCTTTCAGCCTCCAAGACATACGAGGTAGGGTTGAGGTTGCGCAACAGTCGCTTTGGGCAGCCCAGGACAGTCTCCCAGAGGAGATGCCCGGTTTCCGTGTCCCCAGAAGCCTCCACATAGTCATAAACAATAGCGGCAAATAGTGCATCATAGTCGGCGATGTAGTCTGTCGAAGCCGTCAACGTGGGCTTCTCGAAGATGCAGGCTGGCAATGAGCCGTCCTCATTTCGGACCGCTGCAAATTGGAAAAGACATCTCTTGACAAGATCGAAGTCCCGGAATGTGCTATAGTTTGCCAGAGATTGTAGGCGGAGGTCTCCAATCCACAGCCTTCTATCTCGCCTTGGGCCGTCTTCGAATACAGTCTGCATGCAGTCTCGTAGTGTGGAGATACAAACGTGGTCGATGTTCTGCAGAAGAGGATCTGGAAACTCAACTGCTCCGACTTGATGGTCTTGACTGATGGCACTGACTGATTCGCATTGTATCTTGGAGAATGACACTTTGAACTTGGGGGAGGTATCAATGATCTGGACGCGCAGGTATCGGAAAGAGTATCGACGAGGAAGGACTATTGTCTGCGGACATACGTCGACATTGATGATCTCATCGGGAAGCCAAGCAGTGCTGATCCAGGTATTCACATCGTTCATATCCATCGTCACGTCAAGCGGCGACTCGCCAAAGGTGAGACGTAGCCGACAAGGAGCATCCATGTTTTGTCCAGCGTAGACTAAGTGGAATGAGAGATATCCGACCATATGGAGACTGAAGTCGAGGATGAAGTCAGATCCCTTTCCCCAATACAGGGACGAGAGGTCGTTGATGTCATGGTCAACAGTGCGAGCCTCGACGCCGAAGAATGACGGGCTGGCTTTCTCGAATGTGATGATCCTCTGTGGAAGTCGGATGCATCGATGGAGTTTGGGGAGTAAGTCGTCCGCGATGCGCTCAAAGGTTTGAGGCATGGGAGCTGCGGGCTCAGAAGTGCTTGTTTTTTGGACCATGTTGCCTGGAGAAGATGGTGATAGCCAGCGTATCTGGGCGGAACGAACTTGAGGATAGTCGTCCAAGGGGACAATCATGGAATGAAAAAGCCCGAAAACAACGATTCTCGCTCCAAGATAAACCGAGATTGATAAAAACATTCACTCTCATGGCCCTGGAGATCGAGTTGATGCCCCGTCACCTATCTGAATCTGATTGGTGATCGGGGAGGCTCCCCGATCAGTCGGCACCTGGTCAGCCAATCAACAGAGCCCAATCAGCCTGTAGGCGGCGGGGAGCCTCCCCGAAGTTAGTCCCATATTTGGACAACATCAGAGTTCTAAGTTCTAGAGCCGCCACTGACCAAACGCTTCAATATTTCTGCACTAGCTTTGCGGTAACACCCAGTAGGAAAAGCATTTGCGAAAATTGATCGCACATTCAACCCTTCAAAAAATCAATGGACCACACGGCTAAAATATTAACCAGAGCTATGCAGCATCTTTGATGACCGTGATCCTACCTGTGTACCCCATATCGTTCTATCAGCTGCCACGACTCAAAGAACAGACTACAGTCCGTGACCTTGGCCCCCGGTAAATCTCCCCGACATCTTGTGCAAAACCCTTACGACAACCCCATGGGGAAAAACATTAGATCCATACTGTCGGATCAGACGAGAATACTTAAAGGCACGCACCCGACAGTCTGTTGATCTACATCACTCATTCATCCTCGCCATTCATCAACAACAGCCAACATGTCCTCCATCAAGTCTAAACAACAAGTTGATACCTCTAAGCTCGATGATGAAGTCGGCGAATTCCACGTCGAACAAGCCTTCAAAGCATCCGAGGTCAAAGTCCAAGCAGGCCAGCTTTCCTCGGGATACGAGTCCCTGAGCTTATGGCAAACCGTCAAAGTCTTCAAAGTTGCTACGGCGTATTGTTTCGCCGCTGCCTTCAGCGCTGCTACCGATGGATATCAGATCGGGTGCGTTTCTTCCATCTCTCTTACTACATGTACTAATTCGAGCCAGTATAAACGGCAGTATCATCGCCAACAAAGGCTTCGTCCATCAATTTACGACTGCTACCAACGCCGACGGAGACGAATACCTCACGGCTCCTATCCTAGCTGGCTGGAGCTCTATCATGTCCGTCGGTCAAATCATCGGCATGTTGACGATTCCCTTCTTGTCTGATAGATATGGCCGCAAGACTGCTATGTGGACCTATTGGACTATCCTTGTTAGCAGTGTCTTGTGCGAGACTCTAGCCAGGACATGGCCCGTTTGGCTCGCAGCTAAGCTGCTCGCAGGTGTTGGAGTTGGCTCCCTTCAATCGACTCTGCCCGTCTATATCTCCGAGTGCGCACCTACCCGTATCCGCGGAGGCCTTCTTATGTGCTACAGCCTTTGGTGGACCATCGGATCCTTCTTCGCCTACATCGCGCTGCAGCTACTGAACCGAAAGAACCCCGACATTTGGCTCACACCTATTTATACCCAATGGGCTCAAATCGGTATTATGTGTATCATTTACGTCTTCCTCCCAGAGTCACCTGCTTGGTGCGTCAGTCGCGGCGACGCAGATCGTGCTAAGAAGCAGCTGCTCAGGCTCAACCGCGGCGTCGTCGACTACGACGAAGAGCATCAGTATCAGATCATCGTGCAGACTTTTGAGCATGAAAGAGAGGTTGCAGCTGAGCAGAAGAAGGAGCACTGGTATGCCATCTTTCGTGGAATCGATGGTCTTCGAACCGTTATCTCGCTGTGGCCGAACTTGACACAGCAATTCATCGGCCTTACCCTTTTTGCGACCTTTGGAACCTACTTCTTCCAGCAAGCCGGCCTGGCTGACCCTTTTACGATCAAATGCATCACGTCTTCCATCAATATCACCACCCTATTGATCGTTGTTCTGGTAGCCGATAAGATTGGACGACGCCGCATCTCATGCTACGCCACGACGCTTTCATGGACATCTTGTGTGGTTATCGGAATTCTCGGTCTTATCCCCAGAACAACGGTGACTTCGAACATCTTTGTTCTCTTCGTATGCCTTTGGAGTAAGTATCTTTCTCTGCCTGATAGTCGTGCTGTGATACTGACAGTCTTCAGATGTTGGAATGATCTCCAACGGTGCTGCTGGTTGGGGCTTCATAGCTGAGATCTCGTCTCTGCGTCTTCGACCTTATACAGCTGGCTTTGGTGCTGCGTGCACTTGCGTTGCTGGAGTCGTCATGAATGTACTCACTCCATACATGGTCAACGCCAACAAGTGGAACTGGGGCTTTAAGACTGGCTGGTTCTACGCTGGTGCCGGACTGCCATTCCTTATCGGCACATGGCTTCTACTTCCCGACACGTCTGGGTAAGTAACAGAGCATCAAGTACTATCTTGAACGCTATGGACTAATATCTTTTAGACGCACTGCAGCTGAGGTCGATGAACTTTTTGAGAGGAAGATCAAGCCTTGGAGATTCAGCAAGACCAAAACCACCACAGCCTAACGGCCTTTGCTATCCAGAAACTTGGACTGCCTGAGAATCAAGGTTGCTTTAGCTCAGCTAGCCTTCAGTTTCTTGTCTTAGCGGCTAGTACCCATCTATGGTCACCGCACCAGAATGCTAGGCTGAAGAATATGTAATGTTGACAATATAACTCGGGTTTCATGGTGATCTCCAGATCTGGACAGCACTGCTGCAGACAGTCCAATAACCGGGTAGCCTTTAGTTTGGCATTGCCGGTGTCTCCTAGAAGTCTCTGCTCGGTGGAGTAAATAGTGATGGCTCAAATTGAGAAATGAAAAAAAAGAAATCCAGTGATGGTTCAAATGATTATGAAATGACTGGCATTTGTGGGGATAATTTGTGGTGTTCATCTGTTGCCATAGCTGCCCGTCGTTTGAACACAAACCAACTTTGACATGTCATGAAGGCGCAAATAATCATCTTGAGCCTTCAATTAGTTAGTGTCGCACCTCAGCTAAGCCACTTGCTACCGAGCCGTCTGACCAGACACGCTAAATCTCAATATGGCTGAGGCATTGGAATCGAGACCAAAGCCTCAATAGTTCCAGACAACCACGAGAAGCTGATTGGTATGCAGTGCCAATAATCAGGCAGCTAAGGGTAGGTTATCTTTGCTGCTTTAAGTTGTCAGCCAGCCACGATTTCCAGTTTTAGTGGAATACGTCGCTTCATTTTATACGCTGATTCGAACCTTTATAAACTCCGCACAATTCACACACTATCCTTCAGCAATTGCCTATCTTCTAAGACTTTATTATACCCCATAAGTCACGTCACGTTGCGTGTATATCGAAATGGTCCTCGAAAAGGGAAACAAAATCTTCATCCCCGCTGACCAGCTTACAACCACAGAGGTTCAAATAGAATGGACCTTGCACTTCTCCCATCGCACAGCACAGTACTACGCAGTTCCTTTCTTCAACAGAGATCAAGGTGCGAATGCGATAAGTGCCTTTATGAACTCCCTATACTGAACATACGCCAGGGAATGAGGAGAGCGTCATATTCATACAGACGACCTATCTCGACTCTCTCAAGAGCAAGAATGTACCGGGAGACGATCTGACTGTCGTTGTCGATAATTCCTTTCAATACAGTCTGAACAACGAGAAGACTAAGCGCTGGCTGGTCTACCATGATAAGAGTAACAACGTCCCACAGGCAAGTCAAGAGGTTCATGCTGTTGTAGAGAATTTGGAATACTGACATGATCTAGTGGCGCTATGCCGCGGGCCTCATGTCTACGCTTGGCGACGACGCCTGCAAATTTGGCGGAGGTTTCTTTCCTGATCTCGATCTGAGTAAGATGAGGCTATTCTTTAGTGACTATCCCCGTGACGTGAGGTGAATGCAATGGTCTAGTAATAAATGGACCTTTGTGGATTCTCTCAACGTGTGTTCAATGAGGAAGTCGATGCAAGATCTTGTCTGTATAATCAGTGTGCCGTTTTCATTCTACATCTTGCCGCGAGCCATATATACAGCTCCCATATCTAATCGCAGTCTTATTTCGACTCGTTGGGTGTGATTCCAAGCACGACAGCCTGGTAGTTCGCACCGGGATTGGTAGCCCCCGCCATTGCCAAGAATGTCCCATCCTGCCTCCCAGAGTATGTGTAAAAGTTATCGAATGTCCCCGTGAGCATAGTACAAGTAATTTGAAGAGTATCAAATTCAAGAGTGCACGTTTTCGCAGGGACGGAGCAGTCAAGCTCCTGATCGCGCGTTTGCTCACATGTAACCGAGGCATAGTCTGGCTGGTTGAGCATATTGTTACTACAAGTCCTGAGCAAGCTGGCATCCCCATCCGTTCCATATTGAATGCACAAGATGTTTCCGTTGACGTCTATAGGACTGTTGGTCGTTGGGTCGATAGAAAAGGTCAGACGGTAGTTAGTAGATGGGTATTGCCACCCAACAAAGAAGCCAGCTGATTGGTATCCTAGTAGATATTGACCATCCACTTGAGCGCCTTTTCCAACAACATCGAAGGTGGGAATTGGTTCGAAGGCTGCTTCGGTTGTGGTGGCTTCAGTGGTAGTGGTTGTAGCAATGGATACTTCGAGGTCGGTGGTCTCTGCTGCTGAAGTTGTTGGGGCAGTGGTTGCTGCCGAGGAGTCATCATTTGAGGCTGAGGTTGCGATGGTGCGCGAAAGGTGGGCGGAAGTGGCTTTCGTGAGCCCCGTTGCAGTAGTCTGAAGCTCGGTGCTCGTGGTAGACTCAACAGTGGTGGTGGTGGCTGCAATGATGTGAGTCGTGTTCAATCAGTCTCATCCCAAAGAATTTTTACAGACTTGAATCGCTTGAGGAACGAGGCTTACAGACGCTAGCGAACGCAGGACTTGCCGCCAAAGCAGCTGCACAAAACACAGTGAAACGCATGTTGCCTACAGAGATTGAACGAGTGACGGGAAGACAAAGCGAGTGACAAATCGGAAACCAAAAAAACAGCAATTGCGGACAGAGAGAGTTTTATTTGTTTTCCGCCAAAGGGGCTTGCGACCCGAGGCAGTGACGACGACGGGAGATTGCATCTGCTGGCCGTCCACTAACGCAGGGACTAGTGTTTGAGAATCCAGTGGGAGGCCGAGGAGAGGACACTATCGATTTTGCTAACCGCAATGGACTGCCCCACGTCTAATAATATCACCGACAATCTGGAAATAACTAGGTCTTATTCGAAGTGAATGCGTTGGCTGGAGATCAAAGTTTGCCCTCTTTGACGTTCTATGGGCTCTAAAAGCGTCCGGTTCAGAGTCAAACCGAATAGCCAAGGGATAAAGGACGTCTGAAAGGTTGATTAACCGTTTACGTTCTCGCTTTTGCGAACTCATGTACACTGGGGAGAAATTGGTTATCTAAGGTCTGGCAAATCTATACCAAATCAATCTAAATCTTTTCTTGACTTACTCAACTGTAATGAGTTTACCTAAGACTTCTCTCCATTAAGGATACAGGTCTAGATATTTTATTACCTCCCCTCAAGCCTGTACATAACATCCCAGCGCGGGGATTACAGTCAGCGCACCTGCCAGTGCATGTCCTTGTCCTGTCCGAAGTATGGAACAACAGGTCGTATGAACTTGGGCAGAGTCATTGGTCACACTCCGAGACGAGCAGTTCCGGGCCCACCGATATTGATGTTCCCAGGACGGATAATGTTGGCAAAGGCCAGCTACAGATTGTCTTAGGTAAAGAGTTTGTGACCCCCAAGGTTTTAGAATGATAGCAACCGAGTAAGTGGTTGGTCGTCTTGCTGAGTAAACAAACCTTGGAGTATTGAGTCACTACTAGACTTCAAGGGATAAAAGACTCAAGCGCGTGTCGGCAAAGGATGAATACAGCACGTAGGGGGCCTAGGTCTGGCGCGTAGCCGTACGTTTTCACTCCGAATGGGCATCTTGGGCCGAGTTCTGTATATTGCTCTGCGCTTGGCATCTTCAAAAGCACTATGTATCGATTTTCGTGCGTGGTTTTGTAGGTTCTTAGTCTTTCGATTGCGGGGAGGTAATACTTCGAGGTTATACGCTGGGGGTGGACTTTGTGGAAGAAGGAATAACTAGTGGTGACCTATTTAAGGATTCAAAAGAGCGGAAGGACTCTCGTCTCCCAAGACAGGGTCGGGCTATCTTGAACAGATTCCGTTTCTACATTATGGTCTACTCGTACGGTGGAACAAATCAACAGCTCGGACAGGATGGTCAAGGTTGCACTATTGCTAGCTCTCGGGGATAGATAGGGGATGCTCGCTCGAGAGCTGACGCCAACTAAGAAGGACAAAACACGTCGCAAGAACCCGCACAAGAACTCACAATCCAGGCCTCTCGCTCCGCAAACTGTTGCTGCCTCGGTTACTTTGTACATCAGGGGTGATATACGAATGGTTTACGAATGGTTGATGCCGCCATCTTTCCATATCATCACTACCCTCCACACTGGAACGCTAAGTTACTAAGTTCTCTCTGCTAGTCAAAGGTCGTGGCTACGAGCCTGAACTGCAAACAACATATTTAGCTAATAATTTAGACATTTTACCGTAATGACTAACTTCCAAAACCTGAGGTCAATTCGGACATTTCAGCGTGTTAGCTTGGTATATCTCATTAAGATGTCATAAGCTTTGACTATCAATCAAACAATAACAAATGGCTACAGAATAAAGCTGATCAGCGGGAAACCTAGATGATGACTCCTTCGCCGGCCTTAGACGCGAACAAGTTATTTACCTGCAAACCTTACTAGTGATGCCAGTTCTTCACATAAATCATATAACTCAGCCGCTCAAGGTTTTCAACCGACTTGCACGGGTAGCCTCAAGCTTAAAGTTACAGGGGGCAGTCAACTACATAGCACGAGTTGGAGGGGGCCACGAAATCCACGGTCTCTAATACTCTCCTATCAGTTACCGACACAATATCCTTTTCCCATTCTTCCATCGCCCAACAATCTTGCATGGTGCGCACCAAAACTCCGAAGAAAGAAAACAGCATAATTGCCACCGGCTGGCGTTGCCAAAGGTTGTTCAAAATAGTGTTCAGGAGCGTACGGTTTAAATATAGTAGGTACAGTAACTCTATTATAACTCGTCCACTCGCTTGTCATCCCGAGGTATGTATTCCTTGCCTCCAACAAGTTGGTGAAAGCATCACATTGCCGGAAAACTTTCAGAGTCTCGTCAAGTTTAAACTTCCCCAGATCACTCCAGCTCCTGTTCGGGGTATAAAAAGGCCCTCATTCCCTTTCTTCCACTCTTTCTCTTTTTTCCTCCTTAGCACACACTTGAACACTTAGCTTGAATCTGTTAAGTCAGGATTACTCAGCTTTTCTGTTCCAAGTGCACTTCTCTGATACTCAAGTCTCCAGTCTCTGCCTTGAGTACACAAACACTGAGTTCTACTCTGACTGCCTTCTGTCTTTGCTACAAACACATCACGGAGACTCAGTCCTACCGTGTCCCTCTATCTTTGCTATACACATACCGCAGAAACTGACTCACTCACTCTCTCACTCACTCTCTCACTCACAGACACACACTCTGTCTGTCTCTCTCTCTCTGCTATACACACATACGCAAACACTTTCTATCACTCAACTTTTCATCCTATCTTCGACTCATTGGTACACACATAAACGCACCAACACTTTCTGTCAGCTCTTTTGTTACAAGATCCATCTTGGAGCACCCAGCCACACAATAACATCACAGCTCAGACACCTTCTCAACACCTTCAACATGGGTAACGGTTTATCCCAGCCAACGGGTCATTATCAAGCTGGACCCCAATATCAAGCTCCTCCAACACATTTCAATCATGGGTACACCATGAGGGAGACTGAGCATTTCAAGGGCGGGTATACTCTTCGAGATCCCCCCAAGAAGAAGAAAATGGGGCTTGTTGGTGTCCCAGAGTACCCTTCACCTAATCATTCTCGTTATAGCCAAGGCTCTGACCTGGGCATAGCAGCTGCACGAGCAGCGTTCTCGCAAGCTCCTCAAACCTTCCCGCAGTCTTCCAGTGCGGCTGCACAAACTGCGTGGACGTTACCTCCTCCAAAGCAGCACTTCAAACATGGCCACTCGCTGAGGAACACTCCCAATGTCTCCCCCTTCGCCGAGCCTTCTCACTTTGGCAGCAGAGACCCTCCACAACAAACCTTCTCACAGCCTGCCCACCAGCCTTTTTCTCATGGGTATTCTCTCAGGAATCCTGCCAAGAAAGCGAAGCACTACAATACCTTCCACGATATGCCGGCTTATCAAGAAGGGAATTGCAGGAAAGGCCCCCCTGTGCAACATCCATGGCCCGAAAACCACAGACGCTCGAAGAAGTCGTTCTGGTAGTAATTATCGTCAAGATTGGCTCTCTGCGCCAGTCAAGCTATTTATCCCGATTGGTGTTTGAGAATTGTCGCAAACTTGCTCATTGGGGAAAGCCTACTTCGCTTTTTCAAACCATTCTTCATTGTTCAAAAAGTCAGCTACGCAACACATACCCAGTCAAATGGCGCAGCAACAAATCACGAGCTGTGTCGATAAGGATTGACTTGGAAGACACGATCGATGTGCAATATTGTCTCAAAAATGCAGTTTCTATGTGGTATATTGTCTTGGTATCGCATCGCATACACGTTGGAAGTTTATTTCAGCAGAAAGGTTTTCGCATCAGCTGCAAAGTTTAGACCGAATTATTTACTTAACTTAAATCAAATGAAAGTTTCTTGGCACTAAGTACACACTCTCTATCATATCTACATTCCTGTCGCGACTGCCGTAAACTGGCCTCTCTCATCTAGCGACACTGTGGACAAATACATGTCTCTGTCAATTGTGCAGGGCAGACCTTAGCTTAGCACACGTACAAGAAGACGAGAATAAAGAACGGGCTTAGTATAACCACACATCAATCAAGGACTACCAGTTTGAGTTGGAGAGGAAATATATATACATTAATGATGCTATAGACAGATTTAATAGCCAATACCACCCGCCTTGTCCAACGTCTCCTTACACATGCGCAGAAATACAGCTCCCAACTCCTTTCGGTGCAGAGGAATAAGGCTGAAGAATAGGGAGGCCGTGACGCGGAACAATGTCTTGCGATGTAGCCTCACGGAATAGTTATTCTTGAGGAAGTCAAAGAACTGCTCCTGCAGCTCATTCAACAGCTCAGTGTCCGCCTCATCCAACAACGGCTTATCATCCTCCAGCGCTCCCGTGAGGTCATAATTATTAGCACTCATGAAGAGAATATAGTCGTACCCGCATAGAGATTGTAACACCTTTCCGAGATCATAGTTGATGTCGCCCTCGGGAGTGAGGTAATTCTCCAGCTGGCACCGCACATCGATGAAGCTAACGGTTCTCTCGTCATCTGAAATGATGGCGTTGCTAAACACTGGATCACCGTGGATGACATTGGCGTGGACGCCCTTCTCCTCAGCCTCATAAGTATCAAGGAACTCATCCAGACGCGCAAACAGCGAGGCAGCTAGTGGACCCAGCGCGTCGTAGCGATCACGATGCTGGTAATATCGGCTGCGCAGTTTGGTACCATAGTTGGCGTAGATATTGATGGGGTGGTCACCAGGCGCCTTTGGTGCAAACTTGGCATCTAGCGCTTCGGGGACGTCCAAGACGGGCTGTGAAGTGGTATTTGGTGCAGTGTGAATAGTGTGCAGGGTCTCGAGGAATTTGGCCAGCCGACCTTTGGTGATGGAGCGGCCGACGAGAAGATGGGAGAATGTGCGCCCGCGACGGTTCTCCATGGTGATGCTGTAGGTTGAAGTAGCAGGGATGTAATCGACGCTATAAACAGAAGGGAAGATACGAGACAGTGTAGGCGGCATGTGAGCGTAAAAGTACAGCTCACCGAGAATAGCCTCAGATTTACTCGACTTGATGACCTTGTCTCTGATGATCTGGACGGTGTTGAAGTCGCGCGCAGCAATCATACCCGCCTTTTTGACATCCTCGGCAGAACTTCTACGGACTTGGCCGAGTCGGGGGGTGACTTCAGGCTCGTCGAGGATCCAGCCGAGTTCACGTGCGGTGTCAAGATTGGCGTTGACGGCCAGGTCGTCGACGTACACGTCGGCGTAGGGCTTGCCGAAGTTGATCTCGTGGTAGGGAATCTCGTAGTCTGAGAGTTGCTTAAAGGTGACGGGGCCGACGTCGGCGAGGACTCTGCCGGGGTTGCCGGAGTGAGTCTTCATCCTGCGGGCTGTTTGCTGTGAGGATGTTAGTATGCGACCTGTAATACAAGGCGATTTTACTTACGATGATGATGTAGTGGCCAGCCTTGTACAGTTGCTGCACGAGGCGAATATTCTTGGAGATGGGCGGGCATGTCGAGTAATCTCCCGAGACAGCGGGAACTCCCACGAGTGTCATGTCCAGGTCGAAGCAGAACCTGCGCTTCTTCAACGTGGCGGGCATACTGTGATTGTCTTTCTTGAGGGCTGCCAGGAGCTCTTGCAGCTGCTCTGGGGTGCCAACGACAGCAAAGTCCTTCTTCAAGAGAGGCAAGCCGATGAAGGGAACACCGCTTTGGACCATCATTGAGATGACTTGTGAGGTGTAGTACTCGCCGACTTCAGCGCCGTCGGGATGTTTCATGTCGAGGTTCTCGGCGGCCCAGGTCTTGAGGTCGGCGGCGGAGGGGAAGACGTAAGCTCCCGTGTTGGCCTTGTTGCTGATGGCTTTCTTCTCTTGGATGTCGACGATTCGCTCCGCACCGGGCCTGGCCATAGTAGTCAGCATCTGGAGGTAAGTTGATAATGGGGCGGGAAACTTACGATTCGTTCTCTGTCTGGATGTAAGAGAAGATGGGCTTGTCGCCTTGGTCGATGAAGTAGAAGCAGCCGCCATGACCGCTGGGTAGCTTCCGCACAGATGACAAGATGTCATTCCAGTAAATTGTATCGCAATCAAGAGATACTGTTCGGTGTTGCAAGTGCTCTTTGGTCATGCTCTGAGTGACCATGTATAGCTGGAGTGGGACAGGCAGTGTTAGACAATGGTCATCGGTCGGCGGTCATGATTGGTGATGCACTTACAGTCTCACTAGCACCCTTCGTTTGATGCCTCAGTAGTAGGAGCTTCATGTTAACCTTTGGAAAGTTCTTGCTGACGAGCTGACCGATTCTGAACTCATGG
This sequence comes from Fusarium agapanthi, assembly GCA_001654545.1. Classification (NCBI taxonomy): domain Eukaryota; kingdom Fungi; phylum Ascomycota; class Sordariomycetes; order Hypocreales; family Nectriaceae; genus Fusarium; species Fusarium agapanthi. Next base: position 58,282 of record LTDI01000211.1, read on the forward strand.
TCAATCTGCTCATTGACAGCAATCCATAGGGTGTCTTTGGGGCGGAGGCTAAGATTCTCGATCAACCATAGGAGCATCGGCTGCCCAACGATGTTGATGAGAGGTTTTGGGAAACGGTATCCTTCCTTGGCGAAGCGAGATCCGATACCGCCAATGGGGATGATGACATTGACAGGCTCATAGTCATCTGTGTGGCCATTGATGCCATTGGTAACAGCGTTATCATGAATGTGAGGCATGATGAAAGATGCGAAAGTCTCACTGAGTTTAGACAATGAGGGGACCGATCGAAACAAATCTTGTGGTGGTCAATCACTTTAAATTTACCTTCACCAAGGGTGTCTTTGTGCGGGAGTACCGTAGTTCGCTCTGGTCATTCCAGACAGAAACTCCCCTCCCCAAACGCACTCGGAGATGTTCGAGAGGTACGCCACTCGCTCCAGACTCGCCTCTATGAACCGCCCAGAACGGGTTACAGAACCATGTGGCTGTAGCTCTCGACCGAAACCGGGTTCGGCGCGCGCCAGAAAACGTTCTCGACGGGATGCACAAGGTTTGGCGTTAGTTCCATCACAGAAGCGGAAACCTAGCCAAGGAATGTTGAGTCGATCGTAGGGGAAGAGATGGACGGGTAGGTATCGCGACGGAAGGCGTTCCGGGCCCTTGTTTAGCAAATGGAAAGTAACTTACGTAAACGGTCTGGAGGCTCGATAACTAGCATGGCAATCACGTATTCGTCAGAAAGGTTGTTGAAGTATTGGACTGGAATGCCGCCCGCTGCATTTAGACTAGAGTGATAATTTTTATAGTAGATGATTGACTAGAGGTGTCTGCTGTAGAAGTGATGAGACAGTCGCATGGCACTGATTCACATGAAACGCATCACCAAGCAACGACGGTGCAATCGTAGAGTGGTGGCAGCTCCCAATAATCGTTGTGACCTATTTTCGTTGATGAATGATTGCGCTGCTATAGCAATTCCTTTAACTGAAGCGCCGTGTCACTGGAAGCTTTCCACGATGTCCGTATTGGGCCTGATCACTGAAGCGGCGCGCCACAAAGGTACACTAATAACGTAACTAACAAAGCTTGCACCAGTCGAGACACACGGGAATGAGGGAATGATCCAGACACGAACGAGATACCGCAATCTGGATCTCCCCCGAATTATCTGAATGCAGATCCCAACGCAGCATCTCACACAATCCTTTTGTTCAGACACGCATCTCTCTCTAACCCTTGGTCGCAAGCAGGGGAAACAAGCTTTCAGCCCCCGGGTCCCGGCAACGGAACCCATTTCTCGGTGACACCTTTCAGCCCTAAAGCTTAGACCCTCTAGAATCCCGTTTGGAACGCCCACTACCGAATACAGCATGCCTCAGACCCCCTGTTCCTAGTTAGCGGCCAAGCAAGATTCGCTAGATCGTACGTGTGAGGAATGTGGCGTCTTGTTGAGTTATGTGAACGGCCGCGAGCTGATATCTGTGGCGTGGTTCTCGATGCAGGAACAGCATGAAGAGGTCGTATCTTTACGGTTGCAGAGGCATACGCTACTTGTCGAAGTAATACTAAACTTCACCACGCACTTCGTTTTTCTCTCTTTCTTTCAATCTTTCTTCCCGAGTAGACGGCGCAGAAACAAATCATGTCTGCAACACGGTTTCTACGAAAGCTATCGCTGCGCAACAGCAGCCCCCAACGAGCCGCGTACATCGCGGCGCTGGGCCTGATTGGCATCCAAGTCAGCATCGGCGTTATCATGAAGACAGCGCAGAGCGGAGGTTCATATGCCTTTTCACCATCGGGATCCATCACCATCTCCGAGTTTCTCAAATTGATCCTCTCTTCGATATTCTTCTACCGCGAGTGTAAGACAAGAGCGCAGACGGGCGTTGGGCCCTCGACGCGCGGCTCGGATACGGTGTATGCGTCGTTGGCAGATGATCATGGCGACTTGGAGGTTCAGGATAAGGATGGGGATGCGTCGTCGCTTACTGCGCTGGACTCGGAGGATGAGGGGTCAAGGGATTCGGGGCATTCTTCGGCACCGTTGCCTTTTGGTCTGCGGACGTTTTGGGGATATGTTCGTGGTGAGGTGAGGGGTGATGTGCGATTTGGGTTCTACAATCTGGCGCTCATTTACATTCTTATCAACAACTCGGTTAGTAATTAATCTTACCGTGTATCTTGCAGTATGAGCTAATTATGATGAACCAGCTCTTCTTGAGTTATAAGATGGCAGACCCAGGCACGATCCAACTGACAAAAAGCGGTGTCACCCTCATCACAGCCTTGGTCATGATTGCAACTCTCAATCAGCAGGTGTCCAAAACGCAATGGATGGCAATCACTATGCAGGTATGAACCATAGACTCACTCCAGACAATGGGGGAACGAGTAACTGACAAGCGATACCTTGCAGCTCAGCGGCCTAATCGTCACACAATACCAGCCTGGCAAAGGCGCCCTCTACCCGCTCGACACATACGCTCTTCTCCTCTTCCAAGTATTTCTCAGCGCTTCATCGGGTGTATACAACCAGGTTCTCCTCAAGGCCGATGATAGCAGTTTACACGCCAACAATATGATCTTGTACGCCTCAGGCACAATCGTCAACTTCGTCTGCCATATCAGCATCAAGTGCGTAAGCTCCAACGAGCCGCATTTCTTCCAGGGCTACGGAAGCATCCATGCCATCCTGGTCATTATGAGCAACGTATTTATTGGTCTCGCGATTACCGCCGTGTACAAGTGTAAGTCCAGGCTCCTCTCTATCCTCCTACAATAGCGAGCTGACAAATGTTCCTCCATTCTAGATGCCGACGCCCTCGTCAAATGCTTCGCGACCGCCTTCTCAACTGGAATACTGCTCTACCTGGCACCTCTTATCTCAGATACATCCCTCAGCTTTCTTGTTGTTCCTGGGACACTCATCATTTTTATCGCCACCTGGCTATACATGGAGAACCCCGCTCCAAAGCCCACCACCACCAAATCTGATTCCGATCCCAAGACTGGCTTCTTTGCCAAAATTGGCGCCATTGTTCAAAACAAGAGGGCGCTGTTCATCTTTTTTAACACTCTCGTCACAGTCATGGCTGTGATGGCCCTGGCCATGTACCAGGTGGCCATGCCAACCAAGTCCATAAGTGCTGCACCTACTGACGCAAGTACGGTGGCAGTGGTAGCCACGCAAGAAAACGATGCTCCAAAGATCGTCACATCACCTTTCAAGAACACCATGGCTTTCATCAGATGGAACTCTGTTCATCCCGAGCGCATTCCAACTTTGATGAAGTACAAGCCCTTCTTCCGCGACATTCACATCTCGATGCCTGATATGATGAAGCCTGAAGGACTCAAACCAGAGTTTCAGAACATTACCCATGACCAGAGCACGCTCACCTTTCACATCTACCAGCAGGTGGCCGATACAATGCAGTTAATTCTCGACCAGGAACCCGAGATTGACGGCCTCATGTACTATCACTTTGACGCCTGGCTCGACCCTCTGGCCTGGAGCGACATGGACCGCAACAAGATCTACTTCCCCATGACCTGGCCCGAGATGAAACCTGTAGGACCCCAGTTCTCGTGCATGAACGACACCAAGGACTACGACTGGGGTGGATGGGGCGGACCTCACTACCATCTCAAAGCCCAACTTGCAAGCGCTCACCTGGACCACCTGGACCTGGGCTTCAAGATCGACATCAACGAGTTCTGCGTCGGCTGGAGCGACATCTACTTCATCCCCCGCAAGTTCTTCAAGGACTACATCATCGCAGCACCCATCTTCAAGTCCTTTGACGTCTTCCACGAGGTCGGCATCCCTACAATGCTGCACATCATCGAGCAGAGCCATCGCGAGTCGCCCTACCTGCCCGCCATGGAGTTGTTTTCAGACTGCTGGGGCTATTGCTGCAAGGATAACCCTACCATCAAAGACGTCACAACGTATCGGTGCGGGCACCGACTCGACTACCGTAATGAAGAGGTCACGGGGGCCTTTTACGAGAAACTCGATGCGGAGGCGACATATCTGGGACAGCCTATGAATGGGTCGCATGTGGCGAACCTTACAGAGATGTTTCCACCAATAAGAGAAGAAGATAAAGCGAAATTGCCGGCGACGAGCAGAAAAAGGTAGTTAGCCAATAGATAGTTAGATGAGACTGCACTGTTTAAAGCGCGATAGCCAATGAATTCTGTTACTGTAAGATATACCTTGGTTCGAAGCACGTTGAAGCTTTTAATGCAGAGGCACAAAGTTGAGCTGTGAAAGTAGAGTTTCAGTCACGCGTACGAGTTACTAATTACATATCGACACATTACTCCTGCACCTTGAACTGGAGAATGAGTTTCAGGAGGACGAAACAGCTTCAAGATTACTTTTTATCCATCTTTACCAGGACCCATAAGCCTGCTTTATTTTCACGAGAGCTAAAATCTCAGATATAAGTTCACAATCGTGCGCGTTCGGTGCGTCAAAGAACGTAAGAGTGATGCGTGTCCTTTTTCTCTTACTAGACTATCTCATATGGTCTTAAACCATCATAGTTCATGTCGAGGAGGGAAAGTATCTTGATGGATATATATGCCCCTCATGAGCAATCTTATACGGCCAGGACGAAGATGCTCTCAGCCCCAAAACCGCTGGTCTACTCAACTATCGGGAAATATCGACTTGGCTGTTGCAGGCGTCCTAATCCACCATTCAAAGCCGGATTCTCAAGTCATTTGTCTGTGATATAATTGTACATAATCTGCTCAAGGTTACTAACTCACACTTCCTCAATATTACTATTCTAAAAAAAAGAACTTTTTTCAGGATCATGACGATAAACCACTACGGTGTGTACCTCTACATATCAGACACTGATAAAATAACCAACGGATCTTCAAAAGCATATCGCTCTAAACCCTCAAAAGACTCCCAAGATGTGTTGCGGTTCTCCAAAAATCTCCGTGCATCCACCCCCCGCCAAGCCGCACATTCGAGTGGCCAAGAGTGCCCCAGGCGTCTCGGGTTCTTAGTTGAAAGTGTGGGACAGATTTATCAATCCCCGAAAGAAGGACAGGCAATGGGGCCCGGCTGATACTGCGCAAATGAAGGTATACGGGCGGAGGGTTAAGAAAACAGGCACGAAACGTGGCTCGTTTGTGCCCAAGAGTAAGGAGGCCTCCCAGCAAGCCTGGGGCCTACCATGTCACTCACTGGATCTTGATTAGTGAGCGGCTTTTGCTGTTTTTATGAGTGGTATCTTGTTTCTTTAACGAGGTGGATGGGGGAAGGGGTAGTGAACCTGGGATATTGTTCTTTGTTGTCCAAGCCACTACTTGTCTATATCAACCTCATTGGTGGTCTACCCGTACAGGAAGCAGTCACCAAATACACTAGCTCATTTATATTCCACCGACTTCATTCGCATATTGGGGGTGTCTCCATCCTCACCAGGTATCATGGCAGGATATTTCCCTTTAATGCTATCAATCATTGAACTGGACCGCGAAATACCAACGGGCCTGTTTGTATAATCTGTCAAAATCAATCCTTCACTCCTACTGCATTCATTATATTCAGACTGGAGAGTTATAAGCTTTGGTGGGAGAGGAAGCCCTCTCTGCTGGCCAATAACATATGACATTGCTGAAAAGGCCTACTGCGGAGCAAGCTGTAACGGAGACAGAAATTCCTAAGATCACGAGTCACTACACGTCTGGTATGTTCAATAACTCCCATGTTCCTACCGTCCATACCAAACATACCGATCTTCCACCTAACCCCCTCATCGAGACCATTATGGAGACTCCTTCGTCGACGTTGAATGATGTCAATAAAAGCTCACAGCATGACATCATTACAATTCCGTACTACGCATATTCTTTATTTACGGAATCTCCGTATCTTGTCATGTCTTCTATGATAGATTCGGACCAATATCGTGAGAAATGTTCTATCTATAACTCCAGGTATCTCACAACGACTTCGCCCCCATGGATCCCCTTATCTAAATAGATGCAATACTTGATCAGAAAGGAGTTCCATTACATGTTCTTCGAGAACACAGCTTTGTATCTGCGCTCGGAGAATGAATACCCCGTCGAATGGTATGCGACTTCGGATCTTCCTGTCGCCAGGTTTCATCAACCGGCATAGGTCGATATTAATCAAGATGAAAGGTTCAAATTCTCGAATAAGGAGATTGCGGTATATGTAGATGCGGTTACTGTTGGTGAAATGGACTTGGGTTATCTGGGTCGACACTTATACCGTGCATGGCTGCACTTGCACAAAGGACGTCCGCCATTCCAATGTGGAGGCTTCTTTGCAAAGCCGCTTCCAATTTCCAAAAAGACGTCAATGGGTCTTTGGATGATCCATCTTCATTTCACGCAGACCTGACACATGCCCTCTCTGTGCATCTTAATGACCTTGTACATTTCGAACAAGGCAGAGATCACTCAACGAATGCTCCAAAGTCAGTCAACCCATCCATACAATCTTTCAAGGATCATGGCTATCTAATGCGACCGTTTTTCCGTGCAATATTTATGGTCGTGGACGACCAGACTCCAACAGACTACACCCAGACCCCCCATGTTCCAGAGCTAGAGAATCCAGATTGGATGGCGCTTCGTAGCCAGTTTCTCACCAACCAGGTCTCAGACCATGCTGTTCTACTAGTCAGGGCGGGGAACGATTTACACCTTTCTTCTCCAATTAGCATTTGCCCCTCTTTGATGCTGGTCTGGTGCCCAACGTCAACCGTCGAGATTACCAGGGTGAAGAGGAACCGAAGGTTGTACGGGTCAAGCTAGATGATGCCCTTCGTTTTATCTTGGATCTTCTTGTGACGGAGGCCAATTGCAACCAAGAGTCTGCTAACCTGGCTGAGCATTTGAGACAAGAACAAGATATGCACTGACAGGCTTGGGTCAGTAGGGTTGTAGAGCATGCTCAAGAAGCCGGGATTGATACCAGTGGCTCTTCTTGGCAAGCTATTCGGCGTGCTCTGGCAAGGATCAATAATGAAGCAGTTGACCAAGACCAGATCAGCTCATATTGGGAGACGATGATTTGGTGGAACTGTATAGGTTGATAATGGTTTAGCACGGTTTTTCAGGACTAGTCTAGGTCTTGGGACTGACAAGTTATTTGCGGAGCCGTATCTTGACATCGAAGAACAAGGAGTAGATTAATCGAACCAACTTTAGGGTACTTTAGGTAGGCTTAGTGGGTTTTATGATCAGATTTTCATCCCTTAGGGTGGTTGGTTGTTCGCTGTGCCGTTGTCGCGTGACGCCGTAAATGCACCAAATTCAGCCGAGGCTAAAATCAACCGCCGCAATTTACCATGGCAAATAGTAGCAACTCGTTTGCGAAGGGAAGTGGTTACAATAAGCCCATCTACGCCTTCTACTATTTAAATATGTCACTTCATATACTTGTCTGCAATATTTATTACACCACTTTAACAATTCCCATCCAGCATTAATACCTCCAGATCTTCACCATGATTTTCACCTCTAGATATACTATTCCCATTCCTGAGGTCGACCTCCTCACTTACATATTTGGTATGCGCCCATTCCCTGAACCTAAGACTTATTGATTGCTCACTCTGTCAAGATCTTTGGTCGGAGGAGTCACAACAAGCCTCGCCAGATAAGCCTATATATGTTGAAGCTCATGACCCGACTCAACAATTTAATAAAGCACATCTCAAGCATATGGTTAAGTCCATAGCTGCTGGACTGCGAAACACGTTTAAGATACGAGACGGCGATGTTGTCTTGGGCTTTTGTGAGAATTCTGTCAGTCACTTTACCCGTCGCGAGTTTCCCTTGGCTAATCAATGCAGATCCTCTACCCAGCAGTACTCTTCGCCTCCATTGCCGCCGGGGGCGTCTTCACTGGAGCTAATCCGACATACACCTACTCTGGTAAGTCGTGAGCAGTCACTGATGTACGGTAGTCCAGCATGGGCTAAGAATTACAGAACTGGTCAATCAACTCACCGTTTCGGGTGCCAAATGCATCGTCACCGATAGCCCCCGCCTTGAGATGGTCAAGAAAGCCGCAAAGGCTGCAGGCTTGCCACCCAATTCCTTGGTCCTCATCGACTCTAAGGACAGCAGCTCAGTCGATGGCGTTTCATCTTTCCAGAGCTTGTTACGCCACGGGACTTACTCTTGGGAGAGGATTTCAGACCCCAAAGTACTGGCTGATAAGTACGATGCCAATGGAGCTTCTTTAAAGTCCACGAATGCTGACATATCTCATAGACCAGCCGTTCTCAACTTCAGCAGTGGCACGACCGGTCTCCCGAAAGCTTGTGAGGTCACCCATCGCAACTTGGTCGCCAACGCGGAGCAGAATCTGCATCTTGACCGCGTGGCAAGGAAGCGAAAGAATGACCCAACCTTTGCAGCCAACGACGTCCATTTAGCTTTTCTCCCATTTTATCATGCTCGTACGTAACTCTACTTACTTGCCGATCGTGATATAAGCTGACTGGTGAACTCAGTCGGACTTGTTACCTTTTGTATCATGAATGTGAAGCGAGGTTGCACCACCGTCGTGATGCCAAAGTTCGATCTGAAGTCGTTTCTCAGCACGATCCAGGACTTTAAAGTAACTTCCCTAGTCTTTGCGCCCCCAGTGGTATCTATGCTCGTCAAGAGTCCTCTTGTTTCTCAGTACGACCTTTCAAGTGTCAAATTCCTTATCTGTGGAGCAGCGCCACTCCAGGCTGATGTCGAGAAACGACTCGAGGCACTCTTCAGCAAGACAGGCGCCCGCAGCCGTCAAGGATGGGGTATGAGCGAAGCAACGATGTCGATTTCGATGTTTGGACCTGATGAGTTTGATCCTTCTCATGGAAGCGTTGGATACCTGGTTGCCAACATGCAACTTCAGATCATTGATGAGAATGGCAAGACTCTTGGCTACGATGAAGAAGGAGAGGCTATAGTTGCCGGACCCAATGTGTTCAAGGGTTACTACAAGAACCCTGCTGCTACTAAGGAGGCTTTCACTGATGATGGCTGGCTCAAGACTGGGGACATTGTAAATGTTGATAGGACTGGATTGGTTACCATTGTTGATCGCAAAAAGGTCTGTATCGGCAGGAACTCATTCATGGCGCTCACTAAAGGTGAATACCAGGAACTCATCAAAGTCAAGGGATATCAGGTCGCACCATCAGAACTAGAAGGCCATCTTTTAGAACACGAAGGTGTCTTGGACTGCGCAGTCATTCGGGTTCTACGGTATGCAAAAATCTTCCGTCTCAATGAAAGTCTACTGATATCGACTCAAACAGAGACGGACAAGAACATCCTCAGGCGCACATCGTCCGAAAGAAGCCAGATGCAACAGCCGAGTCCATCCTTTCATTCATGGACAAGCGTTTATCTCCCGTCAAGCGAATCACAGGCGGTATTGTCTTCACCGACGCCATTCCAAAATCCCCGTCTGGCAAGATTCTTCGGCGATTGATCAAGGATGGCTTTGCTAGCAAGGACCCTAGTCCTCGCCTATGAGCAATTGGTGGGTGAAGTTGTCCTGATTAGGAGATTTTCGGTGGAAATTTCACCCTCGGCAGAAATTCTGGGCCGGTGGGGGGTGGTGAGCGTGACACGAATAGCCGGATTGAGTGTTGTACGTATCGATCAGCAATTTGGTACTGGCGAAGTGTATTTCGGAGCTATTGATATTCAGACAGCGTTTACTGGTCCAGGATACAGTCAAGGGAACGCTTTGGCTTGATCGAGTTAGTGCAACGCATTGATGTTCAAATATACTTTGCTTTCTTGCAGCCTGTTCGACTTCCCCAGGTTTTTGTTGACTCCGCGAAATGCTACCCCGCGTTTAAGCTCTCCAACTAGCTAGGTCCTTTTCTCTGCTTCGCCCAGTTTGAACCTTCATCATCACGTCTTCACCAAAACACACATTACCAATTGTAGCTCAATCATGCAAGACTCAGAAACCCCAAAATCAGCGCCTACGCGATCACGCGCCTCCAAAGCTTGTATGAACTGTCGCATGAGGAAAGTCCGCTGCGATGTTGACCGAAACCCACAAAGATGTACAAACTGCGCACTTGACAATGCAGAATGCACCGTCATAGCGCGGAAGGCAAAATAGTAAGTTCTTTGTTGTGGTAGTATAGTAAATTGTTGACAGGAAAAGCCGCAATAGATCACCACTCATAACCGAGAGGTCAAAGCCCATTGTGTTTCGAAATAGCTTCCAACAGCAACAAGAAAGCAAAGACGCTACAGTCTCAGGTCCCCTGTCTTCGTATAATTTTAATCAGTCGTCCTTGCTCTTTGAAAGTCCTCCAGACCATAGTCCTGAGATCCCATCAATGTGCTTCGAGAACATTGAAGACTTGACAACAACGGTGTGCACTGAGAAAGCGAAACAGCAATCAATAATTCCAGGTCAAGGACATCAAGATCTTGAACCTTGTGGAGCGCCAGGTACCGCGATATCACGTCAGAGCGCAGGACCCAATACCTCATCACATATCATATACTCATATTATCCATTCCTTACCCTCGACATGTCTGGCCTGGAGCCCGATGACGTTCACTATCTGGAGTCTCGGGGATGTCTGAGCGTTCCTACTCCAGATGCCCTAGACCACTTCATTCGAGAGTATTTTGGGCACGTGCATCCCGGTCTTCCTCTGTTGGACGAGGCCCAGTTTTGGGCTGTTTACTCTGGTGACAAGGTGCCATATGGAGGACCAACAATTTCACTCTTCTTGCTCCAGGCGATGCTATTCACTTCATGCAGTGCAAGTGATCTTACGCCGCCGTCATCATGGTTGTGGCTAACTATCATTAGTATGTCCCTTTCTCGACGTTGAAGTGTCTTGGGTTCAATTCCAGGCGCAATGCAAGAGAGAATTACTATCGTCGGGCCAAGGTAATTGTATTTGCTCTTAGGGTCTCAACCTGAAGGCTGATATCTCTATAGCTTCTGCTAGACATTTGTTCTGGCAGGGACCTCGTATCTAATGCACAAGGAGCGTTACTGCTGACTTACTACGCGACCATGCGAGACCGAGCGCGTACAAACTCCATACTGCTTGCAACAGCTATTCAGTATGCGCAGGGTGCAGAAGCCGATCAGTTTTACAAAAGATCAGATCAAGACTCGGATATGACCAATAGATTAAAGAGGCTTTGGTGGTGTTGCATAGTGCGAGATCGGATCCTGCCCCTCGGTGTTCGGAGACAGTTGCATATTACTTCGATAAATCCAGCTCTGGATCACTTGACGGAACGAGACTTTGCCAAAGAGATTCAAGGCTCGCAGGTTTACTCGTCACAAACCAAACGGAGTTTAGTCCAGCTCTTCATCAGTCTCTGTGAACTGGCAATTCCATTCACCAGTGTGGTTCAGACGGTCTATGGGACGGGACAGTCCGCTGTAGATGCTATAGCCCCCATGATCGATAATCAAGAACAAATACAAGAATCCATCAGATTCTGTGAGGCCAGCTTGGATGCCTGGTTCGACAAAGCGACTATCCAGTTCCCTACCCCTGCTGGGATTACAAGCACTGAGAAGTCGCTCGTTTTGTACACAAATTTGTTGTACATATACTATTAGTAAGTTACCATTCCAACCGTGTGTTGTTTACTAACCATGTCCTTCTTTCAAGCTCCGCCCGCGTCGCGCTATATCAATACGAGGCATTCGTCGTGAGTCTTACCTCGCCAGGAGCGGGTATGGACGACAAGTTACATCAGACGCGGCTCCAGCTAGAGATTGCTACACTAGGAATCACAGATAACCTCAAAGAGCTAGTTCAACTCAAAGTCGCCATATTCCTTCCTATCAGCATGTAAGTCCAGCACTTTCCTCACCGCCAGCCAGGCTGACACTTATCAGCATCGCGTACGTAGCATTACCACTGGTGTTGCATATCCTGGATGTCAAACTTGCAAAATTACCGTCGCAGACAGCCCGGAAACAAGGTAGACTTAACATATACATGGAGACCATGAAGGGGCTGGAGAACCTTTATGATGGTGTCGACGACGTCTGGACCTTCATCAGGGCTGCTGTTGACTCTGCAACTTCTGGGACCTTGAATACCTGTTCACCAAGAGCTGATTCCATCCCCAGCAGTGCAATATGTGCTAAGACAACCGGATCGGCACTGGTAGCCGACGACTGGGGTAAGTTCCTGTTGCAGGAGCCTATTCTCTATTTCCGCCTCTCGAGGACGATTGATCTCTCGCTGGCGGTTGGGTGCTATGCAGAAGACTCTTCGCTCAGTCTATTACTGGCCACAGCACAGTTCCCAAGCCCGAGCCTTGTCTTTATCGGTGCTGATGGTTCTATTGGGAGCCAGACCTCTGCTACTGGCAGCGACAAAATATATACAGACGAGAGAGGTGACACAGAGGTTGAAGACGTCTCTTCTGAAATGACATCCAGCATATTTAACCAAACTGGAGACTTGGATGGATATGACCTTGGGGAAGAATATTTTCAGACACCTCAGTTCCTCGATATGTTTGAACTAGATCTACAAGATGTATTGAATTGTGTTCGATGAAGGAATGCCCAATTACAATCTAGCTCAAGCTTGTTGGTTGGTCTTCCCTATGAGAAGGACATTTTCATTGACAGATCTCAGTCACCATTTCCCGTCGTAAGATAGTAGGATAATTTACCAGAGGATATACAAAGCCTGTTAGGACATTTCAGTATAACTTTGTAGATATTAGATTGCTCGTTGGTGCAGTAATTCGTTGAATCAGGTACAGGTTGACCGGCCGGCCGCTCTCGGCACTGGGGGTACTGATAAGATGAGCGAGCAAGTGCTACAAATGTCAGATGCCTTTGTTGCTTAGAAAGCTGACATGATGAAGTCCTGTTGAACTGAAATCACTCAACAAGCGCTCTGACCCAATCGCCAATGGAGCTTGAGGTTAATATATCCTTGCGGTAAAATTCTTACCCTTAAAAATTCCTTCCTATAAACCGATCACCTGCGCCAGGAGCCAGCCACAATGGTCGGCGTACCGACAAGCAAAGGATGTCGCCTGTGTCTCCAGCGAAGCGTCAAGGTATGAAAAAATCCAGCCCTATTTTTGCGTAGCGAGTACTAAGTGCAGCGACAGTGTGATGAAGAAAGACCAAGCTGTGCTCAGTGCCGAAGAGGCGGACGGACTTGTCCCGGCTATGTCCGCGAGATGAAGTTTGTTGACGAGGGGCCCAAAGTCCGACGCTCAAGACGCAAAGCTCATGCCCCTGCTACCACATCAACATCTAAAGGTTACGGTCGGCATAATAGAGACCTGCTCCATCACCGAGAAACAAGCCCCGATGTTAGGCTCGGCCAACCAAGCAGCTTCAAGGCGGAGCGCGACCAAAAATCCTCTCTTCCTTCGTGTCAGCCATGTTTCCTCTTGGTTCCTCCACTGCGCAAATCTCATTTCTCGGTAGCTGGTTATGGCATATTCAACCTCGCTTGGGCAGCAGCGTAGTTCTGGACCCTGCTGCATTGTCAGTTGCTTGGGCATATTTCGCAAAGATATATGGAGATCCCATTGCCCTGCGGAATGCAGAGAGCTCGTATTGATGCGCTGTGAGAAGTTTGGCATTGGCTCTTGATGATACGAAGGAGCAGCTTAGCGCGAATGTTCTATGTGCGACAGTCCTTCTGGGACATTTCGAGGTATGTTCCAATACTTGATTTGGCCTTCTGAAGCGTCAATGGTATCAAGATTATACATCTCGTGATAATAATTTGAGAGAATCTCAGACTTTCTCTCCTGTATCAGAGGGCTACCCGTTCCCTTCAAATTACAAATATCACGATGTCATGTCAGCCACTATCATTGTTGCGTATTGTGCATATCTGATCGTTCTCAATCGATCAGTGGCTCTTTTGAATGTCTCTAATGGAGAGGCCTCGGACACCCAGGGCCTCGCAACCGCAATGTGTATGTCTGTGGACTACTGTCTACACGCCGGATACTGCGGCACGCAAACCATGAGACTTGCGCTACCTATTGCTCACTCGGCATTACCTCAACACTATCATCAATGGACTAAGAAATGGATGGACAAATTCGATGCAATAATGGAGGCATCGATGATCCAGCCACTGTACTCTTAGTCTATCTATATATCCTATGTAACAACAGCGTTCTACAAGTATTTAATAGCCAGTAACAGGCTTCGGCCGGTAAGCTGACTCAAGCTTTGCGACTTCATCATCTGTCAAGGCGATGCTAGCAGCCAACACCGCTTCATCAATACGCTCCTTGCTATTCAGGCCGATGATCGGATTGACTCCCTTATGCAGGCACCATGCAGTTGCAATTACCGCCATGGGAAGTCCTCTTGCCTTGGCCACCTCTTCAACTATGTCAACAGTTGCCTTGTCTGCTCCGTTTTCTCGATCGTAGAGTCGACTTAGTGTTTGGTCATGCTGTGTTCGCAATGAAGTCTTTTCGTCAAGACCGTTCCAGGGACGAGTGAGGACACCGCGTGCGTTGGGAGACCACTAGAATTAATATGAGCAAGACGACGTGGTAAGTTTTTAAGGGTTGGACTTACGGGAATACATCCAACTCCTGCGTCTTTGCAGTATGGCATCATCTCTCGCTCCTCCTCTCGGTAAAGAAGGTCATAATAGTTCTGCATGGAAATGAACTTGTGCCAACCATTTCGCTCTCCCACATTTTGCAGCGCTTGGAACTCCCAAGCAGGCATCTTTTGTCGTCTCTGTCAGCCACGAATGATCAAATGAACATGACCGTATTTAACTTACAGAACTCGCTCCTATATACCGTGCCAATCCAAGTTCCACCACGTCATTGAGTGCTTTCATTATCTCCTCACGTGGAACATAGGGATCCATACGCTGGATCTGCAGGACATCGATATATGTGCCCAGCCTCTTGACACTAGCTTGCACTGCATCAAAGATGTGCTTGCGCGACAGTCCAGCTCTGTTCACCATCTACCCATCATTGATGGATGCAGCAAAGACAGAGAGTTGAGGCTTTGAGAAGTAGTTAATTCAGGTATCGGCACGCCACGTCAATACAACTGCACATTTGTTTCAAGCTCGAGTATATTGAGTTCGCTTCTAGTTTACGTTCACACGGCACTACACAGCTCCTTGAGTGCCTGGAACCTTTCCAGCATTCTCTCACAGAGCGGTACCGACAAAGAGTACCTTTGGCTGATGCAATAGTTCTTACGCTCGGTCAATAGCTGTAGGCTACAATGGACTCCTTGAAATGACTGTCTGAACACTATGTATTTATACGTTAGACTTGATAGTACAAGTTTCACGTGCGCCATACACTTTCGACTGAACTTCTGTATCATTTATTTGAATATATACAAAGCCGTGGCATCGACCTGGCGCACCTATGGCATAGCAATTTAAATTTCGATCGAAGCATTAAAATTGTATCTTTATTGATAACAAGCGGCTAATAGAAAAGAGATATCCTTTAGAGCTCTGCTATCCGAATATCGAGAACATGTCCTTTCAAAAGGTCCTTAATATCTTTGAAAACGTACCCAATAGGAGTCACATACCCATATCCGTGGTTGTATGAGTTGTTATTATGGTGTCCCCCAATCATAAGACCAACAATACCTCCACTTTCATCAAATACAACAGACCCTGAATCCCCAGGGGCACAGAATCCACGCTCACTCGCACAAATGTAGCGTTTTGGTTCCAAAGCCATCTCCTCTGTTGGTAAGGGATTCATATATTGGTCGTCTCTTATAGTGACAAGATTATTTGTGCAAAGACGGGATCCAACCCTCGGCCCCCCGCTTGTTCCAATCTTATAAACGTCAAATGTGCTGCTTGACCAGGCAAGTCCACTCAATGCCTCAATAGACCGAGTTTGCTCCTCAAGTTGCATCCCATAGGTCATATAAGGCATCGTGGATAATATAGAAAGGGGAGACTCCCATTCTTCGTGTTCCGGAAGACGATCACGCCATGGCCGATCGAACTCGATCAGCGCCCAGTCCATTCTTCTGCCTACAACCCTTCGCCTGAATCCTGATGCGGCATACAATCTTCCGAGGGCCTGCTTGTTAACCTCGAAGAACTCGGTCTTCTGTTTCCTTTCATCTCTCAAAGCCGCCATCCTCCCCCTAAACCTTTGGGGTTGTTTTTCCTTTATAGGCCAATCCTTTTTCTCCCAATATTGGATATGGTTCGTAAGACCAGCGACACGTTCATCAATATCGCGAATGTTAAAACGATGCTTTGATTGAGAGGGGCTTTCAAAGGCTGTAGGCTTGGCCGACGAATGTGGTGTATACCCAACTGAGTCGACCGTCCAGAGGTCGCTGTTGGCTATTGGAGGTGCAACGCTAGAATCTGTACCATGTGGCGTCACGTTGAAGCCATCAAAGGCAGGTCGGACCGCTTGATAAGATGTAAGGATGAAGGTCCGCCAGTCGGTTCAGGGTCAGAAGCTTTTAGCTGCACGAAACAGCCAATAGTGCCATTTGTAGGACTCAGTCGTTCTCCATCGGTCCGCTTGATATAACGTGCAGCGCCGAAGTCGTCTCCAATATGTACGGTTGAGTAATACTCATCTTCAATGCGTTTCTTCAGCTTGTAGCCACGATTCATTTGTTCTGTTGTGGGGCTGGTAAAGTTTTCAAAATAAACAATCATGCCCTCGTTATGCTCGACATGGACTTGGACATCGCTCCATTCGGCCGTATCAAGAGTTCTCTTGACCTCTGTGACTGCTTCATGCCATTGGGGTTCATCAGAGTCATAGCCAACCGAAATACATACTGTAGGTGGGTTTTTTCCAAGAAGATAATTCGTCCCGTACTTCTGGAGAGAGAGGCATGTGGTGTGGCCTTGAGTTGCTCTGAGCGACTGTAAGCGGTTGAAAATAGTACTGCTCAAGCATTCTCAAGCACTTTGAAAGACAAGGTCGTCGATATTGGTGTAGTAGGTTCTCTGCACAAGTTCGGGGGCCATTATTTCCACATGAATGTCGGTTTCGCTGAATGAGCAGACCCTTGACAGATCATCCAAAAACATAGCCATTTCCTGTGCAGCTGTCTCCCAGTCACGTTGCTTCTCAGTTGACCATGGTGCAAGTATGAGAATGGTTGGTAGACCGGTGCTAGATTTCTCGGGTACACCTCGCATTTCCATTTGAGGACTACAGTGTTGTTCCTCATCTTCAAATTGCAGACCATGCTTCTTCATGATTGAGACGGCTTCGCGTTCAATGTCATGACGCACTTGCTCGATGCCCGCGGGCAGGTTTTTCATTGCGGTTGTTAGAGGCAATCGACGAAGTTCGGGCCATGCGACCCGTTTGAAACCGGAAATGACACGCGGTCCCTCCATTTTGCAGGAGATCTTGGGCAAGATGGAGTTAGTTGTAGTGCGGATGAGGGGTAGCATGGCACGAGTCATCGTTGAGACTTGTGGCTAAGACCTTAAATCAGCAGAGAGAACTTAGAGTCATCGTGAGCAAAAAGGTCTGCGAATGTGTGAATGAAAAAAGGAGTGCGCCCGGGGGACATGGCGATTTTATGCTTGTAGGTAAAGTTGGGAAAGTAAACTCTTTGGCAAATGAGCGGCTGTTCCGTACAGTCATCATGCATGATATACTTAGACTGTTAAGTAGAGTTTTCCATTAATCTTCTATCTCTCACCAGAAAAATGTGCGAATATATCAAGGCCAAGTAAGGTTTGCTTTTCGGGGTTCTAAGGCACCATCAGCAGACCACTGCATACATTCTACAGCAACCACACCCTTCTTCAATGCCACTCTCAAACTCTGCAGCTTAACCCGACACTCTCCCAGAACGAACTCCAATCCACTACAGCGCTCCTCTTCGATGCTAATTATCCACTCGGCAACCTTTGCCGTCTGCAAACTGTGCCAGATTCCATTGGTGTAAGGCCACTCCCGGAGTATGGCGATAGCCTCCCTGCGCACAAAGAAGTTCCGGCATCTCGTAGCTGAATAGAACAGTGCCATCATCAGCCCCATACCATACTGTAATCTCGGACCATCCGAATCTCGAAGTTCCTGGTCCTTCTGGAGTACATATCGCGCAAAATGTGTAATCCTTTGAAATTGAGCTGTGAAATCATCAAAGACGGCTTCTGTGTCTGACATGCTTGTTGCAATCAATATTTCGCATTTCCAGGCACATATTTCGGACTTGGAGAACACCAAGATATTCTCTGCCAACAGTGCTCTGGCATGCTTCGAGAAACATAGGTTCGTATGCCTTGCCCCATTGATCCATTCATCCTTGGGGGTGCTGTTTTTGCCGTGCAAGAAACTCCCGATGACCTGAGTCAATTTCGCCTAGGGCGGATATCTTGGCATGTCGAAGAATGGAAACAGCAAGTTTTGTTACTGTTGCAAAAGCTTCTTTGGAGGTAGTAAACTGCTCTGGCAGATCTAATACAATTTCCTCAGGACTCAGGTCATTGGGATGCTCTGACGTGGGCGTCATGGCGAGAAATGACAATATTTGCAGCTCGAGGCGTCGCAAAGTTAGTCCCACGTCGAGATCAATACCAGCAAGGCTATTGGTCGCTTGTCGTCTCTCATCTTCGCTGACCTTCTTGTTATCATTGATATTGGCCGAAAGGTAATGGAGCTTAAGTGGCTGAGAGCCTATTCCAACACATTGAACCTAGCTCTGACGGTGGAGGCGGAGTAATCCTTCTGTCGCACTATATTCGGACATGGATATTGATGATTCGGGACATGCCGTCTCAAATTGCCCAGCGCCGAGGTCTGGAACACTACAAGAAAGTAGTATCGGCAATGGCCGTAACAAATAAAGCAAATTGCAGTGCTCTGCAGATGCCCAGATGTGATTGGTTAAGGGTCTACAATGGGATCCCAAACATACAGTTAAGATTTATTTGTTATCCAGATCGGCATTTTGTTGTGGCAACCTGAGGTGCGTACCATATGCTCAGAATGGTAGTCTTGGGTCTTGCTTGGATGGAACAACGTTTTCTCCCCACTGCAGATACCGAGTGGTCCTTTTCACCTAGCGCGTAGATCTGAGTCTATCTCTAATAGAGAAGTACGTTGGGTTCTATATCGGGTCATGCCGCTCATGTACAGGCTTAGGGAGGCTGAGTTAAAGCTAATTGTTGACTCAGAATCCGGATTGCCGATTCCACGGCTAATGCCATTCCGAAAATGGAGGTGGTATTATTGATCTTCAGCCTTGGCAAGGAGCTTTCCGCGGTTGAAGTTCTACAGATAAGCACTAGATTTATTAACTTGCACCATTAGCCTTTACTATAGGTTTTAGTAAATGTTTCTTTTCACAATAGGCTTGAGTGATTCCTGAATATCGATAATTTAATTTATTCAGCCTGAACAAACTACAGGTTGAAAAAGGCCAGTAATTCCCTCCATGGATCTCACTTTTCATCTCCATTATCACAACATCTCAAGCCCACAATACATCTAAAGCCCACAATACATCTAAAGCTCGCAATACATCTAAAGCTCGCAATACATCTAAAGCTCGCAACAATGTCCAAGTACAACAGCCCTATTCATTCACTCATTCAGGCCCTTGCAGCCTTACCATTCTTCTCAGCCATGGCAGCCGCAACCGCACCTCTCAGCAACACGCAGCTGATCCCTGCCAATACCATCACTGCCTGTTACGACAGTGACGCCAACTCCTTGCTTCTCTATGCCTCCGGCACACATGTCGACATCACCAAAGACATTGCCTTTGTCCAAAAGCCCCTCGATGGCGGGCTTCTCTTTGACCTCCAGGCTCAAGTTGGTCCCGTCACTAATGGGCAGTCCTACTACGAAATCACGGACAATTTCGACATTGAGCTTCCCAACATGGTCTATCCATCCGACACTGTGGTTGTCAACACTGAGAACCATAAACAATGGGTCGTTGACATTTTGTACAGCGACGACGGTTGTGCCAGCATGGGCTCTAGTCTTGGTAGCCACCAGCGAAAGGCTAGACGTCACTCAAACTAGCAGCGGGGGGACGAAAACTATTTTAAAGGATAAATTATTTATGTAACTATTATTTACATATCCCTTTAACGGTCACGGAATCAAGTGATATTCCGACACGGTTCTATCGAACAAGAGAGGGAGAAATAGTAAAAAACTGGGGTGAATACCTAGATGTGCCCTTAGGACCGTTAAAGGGATAAGTATATAAGAAAGTAACCCATCCCCATTTTAGTCTCTTATGATATAAGTACAGTAATAGTAGTTGAAACTCTTAGTATTAAATTAAAAGCTGCATGCATCACACGTGTCAGTGTGTGACCTTATCGAATCCTTGAAATCGGAAGCGATTGGTGCGTTTATACGAGGGCGATTGGCCAGTGAATATACAGCGATTAATGACCTGCCATTACTTTCGGTCAGCCATCGGATATTTGCCGCCTGTTTCTAATTTCACTTCAACTGCGTTATATATCCATGCCGTATAATACTTGGATGGCTATCTAGTTGAGGGTAACCAGCTCCTCTGCACTTGTCGGATGAATCGCAACACAGCTATCAAAATCCTTCTTCGTAGCCCCCATCTTAATCGCTACCCCAAACCCTTGCAATATCTCCCCACTCCCCAAGCCCAGAATATGCAGTCCCACGATCTTCTCGTCCTTCCCCTGGCAAATCGGCTTATATTTGGAGGGCCCCTTATCCTCCATTATGGCATAATAAGTCGCCGTGAAAGTGGACTGATAGATCTTGATGTTATCCCTCCCGTATTTCTTTTCGGCTTCTTCTTGCGTCAGGCCAATGGTGCCGACTTCAGGATGCGCAAAGACGACGGAGGGAATGAGGTCGTAGTCTAGCTTGCTTGTCCGAAATTTTTCACCGCCGAGGCGATCGCTGAGCTTGCGGCCGGCGGCAATTGCAACTGGAGTAAGTTCTATTTTGCCGACTACATCGCCGAGGGAGTAGATGTTCTCCACGTTGGTGTTCTGGTACTCGTCTGTGATGATCTGACCCCTCTCGTTCTGCTTGATGCCTATAACGTCCAGGTCAAAGACCTTCCACTTCTGGTGTTCGGCCGATGGCCCAAATCAGAGTATCCAGGTCCTCGAGCTTGCCCTGGAGAGTAAGCTTCCCTGTCTTTGTGACTCTCTCGATCTTGCTTTTCTTATGAATGTGTATGCCAACACACTCGTACTCTGAGAGAATCTCATCTTTGATCATCTCATCAAAGGTTCGTAAAAACTTTTCATGCCTAATGAAAAGATGGGTCTCCGTTCCCAAGGCATTAAGCATTCCTGCAAACTCCACAGCAATATAACCCGCTCCTACCAGTGTAACCTTCTTAGGTCGATGGTCGAGCTCAAAGAAGTCATCGCTATTAATACCATATTCGGCTCCAGGAATACCTTGGGGAACTGTGAGATGTCCACCAGTCGCAAGCAGGATTTTCTTTGCGTTGACTTCGATCTCGGTGCCATCATTAAGCGCTATCATGGACTCGTTCTTGCCTATAAGGCGTGCTCGGCCGTGGATGTATTCGGCGCCGTCGTTTTTGAGGTTGCGCCCGTGTATATTGTTCAGGTTCCTAATGGTTCTATCTCGCTTCGTTTTGAAGCTCGCCCAGTCGAAAGCCGCCCTCTGCTCGACAGAGAAGCCGTAGGATTTGGCGTCGCGTATACTTTGTGTCAGGTTTACTGCATTCCAGGTAATCTTCTTCGGTATACATCTGCGTCGGTCAGTACTTGAGTACACTCTTGAGAAGCGGCAGAATTACCCAACGTTGACGCAAGTCCCCCGTTATCGCTTTGCCTCTACTACAATAACCTTTGCCCCATATCGTCCACTCGCTCTCCGAGCGGAAGCAAGACCTCCACTGACACCTCCAATTACCAAGAAGTCGCAATGTTTCGTTGTAATCGCCATTCTTAGAGGTCCTCCTGAGAGCGGTTGGAAAGGGGAGAAAGCTTTGTTGGTGCCGTCTTTGAAGCGGTTCTGGTGATTGAACGGGGGAGATCCGTGATATAGTAAAGATGATGAAGGAAAAGTTCGGATCTTGTGACGTGGTTCTGAGCTGTCACTTTGTACTAATTATGCATCATGACTGGTACCAGCCTGGGTAGCGTTGGTGACTGAGCAAGTGCGTTCCAGGCTGTTAGTATAGAACGACGCATGAAGAAGTGTTTGAACAAGCATGTATTTATATACGTTAAACACTTAATACTGTAGACGGTTGCTTTATTCGCTTTCGGAAATGCGGCAACTTGATATCTTCACGAATCGCCCAGAAAGCCGCATCTCATAAGGCAAGAGTAGTGATGTACCCCGCAGAACTACCCAAGCTTGCATATTCCTCGTTGATTAATGTGGTAGCTTATGTCTACTGACAAAAGATAAGCAGAACTGACCAATGCTGACTGATTCTGACCGATCCTTTTGCCGTTTGATCCGAGTTGTCTTGGTGCAAACAGAATTTGTCAACATTGCAGCAAAGGGCTTATCGGATAAGTAGGTATATAATTCAACATGGTCTGTTTTATAAGTCTTGAATATTTGTTCCTCGTTCCCCAAGTCACAGCTACACAACGAAGCATTTCACAATGGCCACTCATACACCCATTGAGGAATTTAATGCCTTGCTCTCAGAGTCCTCGATTCTCTTCGTCGTTTGTAAGTTAGCTTTCTGCTCATTCCATGCAACCCTGTGTTATCTTTGCTCTATCATCCTCTTATACTCTGTCTTCCCACCTAAGCTAAGACTTCTCAGTTTACCGCGGCCATTGGTGTCCCTTCTGCCGAGCCTATCTCCAGACCCTTCAAGGACTGTCCCCTTCCATATCCTCACTCGGCGGCAAAGCCCTCATCATCACCTCTGAACCGGCTTCTTTCCTCCCTGAGATGCGCAAGCTCACCGGTTATTCCGGTGATGCTATCGTTGATACTAAAAATACACTCGTGGAATTAGTGAAAGAAAGGTATGGGCTGGAGATAACTGTGACCGAGAGGAAGGGCTATGAGCATGGGATGGCACAGCCGGGGATTTTGGTCCTACGACGGGGCAAAGGAGGAGATGTGACGGGACAGGGAGGAGCTGTGTTGGAGAAGTGGGCGATTGTTCCGAGTGCGATGAAT
Source organism: Fusarium agapanthi (assembly GCA_001654545.1). Taxonomy (NCBI): domain Eukaryota; kingdom Fungi; phylum Ascomycota; class Sordariomycetes; order Hypocreales; family Nectriaceae; genus Fusarium; species Fusarium agapanthi. The sequence goes on from LTDI01000211.1 coordinate 81,436, forward strand.
ATAGGAGGGGCTAGTGATAGGCCGGACTTGGAGCAGGTTTGGGATAACGTCAGGGCAAAGATTGAGGGGAAAGGAGTCGTGCACAAGAGTTATAGGACGACAGGTCTGTTAGGAATGTTGTGGGGAAAGGTTTTCGGCTGAGGGGAGGGGAAGGATACAAGAGTCGGAGCGTAATTAAGTAGCTAAACAGACTGATTTAAGTATATTGTAATTGCTACAACCTCTATTGCTTTGGCTTATGAGGGAGATCTAATATAGAAAGAATACCTGGATCTAATAAGAGGGCCATTATGATTGTTAAAGTTGTCTTGACTTTCTTCAACATTGCCCATTGTAACATTACAGCCATAAGTCCTGTCTTATTTGCTTGGTAAAAGAAGCCGTTGGCTTAATTACGTTACATGTGCTTACATCGCGATTAGCCTGCATATACAAAGTACGGAAGCGATTGGCTGGTTAGTAGATAACCCCGCTTCAATGCGTCTCAACAAAGTCGCAATTTAGGATGCTTGAATCTTATAGTAAGAATTCTTACGCACGTTATCTATCTCTGTATCGCCGCAATATGTCTTCTCGCCCTCCTACGCCGCCTAACAAGTCCCCTTGGGAAGACGAGGACTTCCGATTCGCGACGAACGGCACCGCTTGTGAATGGGGTGAAGCATACCATCCAGGCGGCTATCACCCCGTTCACCTTGGTGATGTGATACAAGAACGCTACCGTATTATTCGTAAGGTAGGATGGGGTCAATACTCCACCGTCTGGCTTGCAGTTGACAAGTAAGTCGATGTTATAAGACCCTTGTAGTTTACTGACACCCTTGATGGTTGAACCGCTATGTATCTCTCAAGATCACTCTTGCAAAAGAGCCTCAGTCTACGAGCAGAGAGGTGCCCCTTTATAAATCTCACCTCAAGAATAGCTTTCCGGGCCTTGTGACTCTATATGACACAATCAAGATCACTGGTCCAAATGGAGAGCATGACGGCCTCGTCTTTGAGCCGATGGGTCCAGATTTGACGTCCCTTCTGAGATTCAGACCAGAATTCCAGATTGGCAAGCCATGGGAAAGAAGGTTCACCAAGTCATTTGCCAGAAAGGCGCTCCTCAATACTATACAGGCACTTCACGGCCTCCATGAACGTGGTATCATTCACTGCGACCTGCATACTGGTAACATCCTCGCTTGCATAGAGCCAATTCAAGTCACCACAAATACCGAGCAAAGATTGAAGCAATCTGAAAGCGATGCACGGCCGCTTAAAAGGAAAGATGAGAAGAAGGACCTTTGGGCCCCGTCATATCTTCTTGAGCCTTGGCCTTTGAGCGACTACTTCTCATATGGCCTCGATCCACTTGTAAAGCTTGCTGACTTGGGCGGTGGTTAGTTCTTTCTCACCTAGCGGTATAGATTCAGTCTACTGATATTTTGCAGCATTTACAGCAGACAATCCTCTACAAGCGACTGAAGTCATCACTCCAGTTGCGCTCCGAGCCCCAGAGATCATTCTTGGTGAGCGCCTCGGCAAAAGCATCGACATATGGGCCTTTGGCTGTCTGGTATTTGAGATGATCGTTGGCCGGCCTCTGTTCGTAGCAATCCAATCTCTTGAGGGAGAGGACTACGATGAGACCTCTAATGATGAGCATCTCATTCAACTCTGGGAGGTCATCGGGCCACTACCCAAACCACTACTTGAGAAGTGGCGTCGGGCAGATCAATATTTTGATACAAGTGGAAACAGGCTGGAAGTTAAGCCTCAAGAGGACGACTATGTAAGCGGCGATGAGGATATGAAGTCGGGCGATGGAACAGACGAGGAAAGCGATGGTCCTCCGCTCGCATATCTTGGCCACTTTCTTTCTCTCGAGGATCAGTTTATGGCGGAAATGCCAGGCAACATTGGCGAGGCGGAAGCAAAGGAGATATTGGAGCTGTTGCGGCGGATGTTCCAGTATGATCCGGTTGATCGCCCTTCAACCAGTGATCTCATCAATCATCCTTGGCTTCGTTCAACTTCATAGGCAAACGCACATACAAATCATTGTACAGTCGAAATAGATTTTAGATTATCCTTACTACAAAAAGCCTATTGCCTCTACAGCATATTACTCTTTATCAAAAGTCCCTCCAACGATACCTGGCGTGCTCACAAACGAGGTACCGTTATACTTGCCCATCTCATCCCGTCCCAACAGGAAGCTCTCAGGTGGTCCGAGATAAGATTGTCTAACACCACCAAGATCAACCACAATCTTCTGAATCAAGATATTAGGCAGAAGAGCCCAGATTCTCAACTTATAAGCACCCATCTTGGGAACATTGAAAGACGAAGTGGTGTAGTTTCCGTACAAGCCCCAAACAGCATTGCCAACAGCATATCCCCAGCCATCAGGCATGTTAGTTCCCTTGTTAGGTCCAATAGGCGTGACGATCTTTGGGTCGGGTTGGGTCTTATCCGCTGGGAAGAGGGTGATGCCGTACTGCAGAGGGTTGCGGTCGCCGAGGTAGTTGGCGCCTGGGGACATGAAGACTGTCACGTTGACGGCTGAGTTGTTTCTGAATAGATACATGTCGTACTCCAGTGCAGGACCCTCACCAACCTTGAGCTTTTCGGTTTCGAGAGGGTACAAGCCCATGCCAGCGAGAGTACGACCGTAGTTCTTGATAGTATGATACTCGAGCGAAGAGTCATCCGAGTCACCTTCTTGGATCTTTTGATAGTGGGATGCCTCGATAGAGACATGTCCATCAGACTCAACGAATCCCTCTTTGAAGCTATCAGGAACCTCTCGGCTGATGACCGTCACAACAAGCTTTGGTTCTTCGCCCGCATACTTCTCAAAGCCACGGCAATCACTCGTGATGTTGATCATGACTTGTGTCGTGTTAGGTGCCTGAGGAGCATTGTCCCAATCAACTGTGATGTAAACACGGCTATCAGTACCGTTATCACCACCGACTGTACCATTGTACTGCGAGAGCTGGACAAAGTCCTCCCATGGTGCTGCACGCCAGTTGCAGCCCTTGTTTCCACGGTGGAAGACATCGAAGTATCGGGACTGGGCTCCATGAGGCTCCAGGGGAGGAAGTTCAAGGCTGCTGGAGGACAAAGAGTGCCAGCGACTGTCGCCCTGGATAGTGGCGTTTGAACCCTCGACGCCAACACCGTATTGGCCGCCGAGCGAGGGCCAGACGTCTTGGACGAATTGGAGATCGGGAAGGGTGTTTCTCATGGGCTGCTGCCAGTATCCGTCGTAGCCGAGGTGAGTTTCTACATAGGTCAGCGAAGTTCAGGTCAGACAGAGTTAAGGACTTACGATCGAGCATGTGTGCCCACTTGCCGTCGAGTATTTCATTCCATCGCTGCGTCAGGTTCGAATCCTTGTACATCAAATCCACAGACTTCCAGATAACATCATTAGCAGAGTTACGCTTCTGTCCCGCGTACAGCTGGTTCCTGGCACCGAAGATCTGGATCTTATTCACGATCTCACCACCAAGAACAGGGTGGAGCAGCATCTCGAAGAAAGCAGGCTGATACTCTGAATCAAGCTTGTCGTAAACAGCCTGCGTATCCTCCCTCAAAGTAGCCCACTGCTCAAGAATGGCCTCGGCTTCGTGGTAGTTGATCACGGAGTAGACTTGGGGTTCGAGGAGCTCGAACTTGCGGCGGGCAGCGTACATGCCATAGCGCGTCATGATGTCCGTAATAGCCTCGACATGTTCGCTGCCAAACTCGCGCTCAACCCAGGCTTCAACCCACTTTGTTGTGCCTTCCTTCTCCCACTTCTCGACATCATAGGCGAGATCCATGAAGTGGCTGATGGGAATTTCCTTTGGCTTGAGATCACCTACGTTGACGATCCAAATGCGACGGGCGTTTCGGTGATAGGCGAGAGTCATCTGCTCGGTGGTCTTTTCGAGTTGAATGGTGTTGATCCACTTGTAGTTTCTGGGATCACCGACGTAGTCGAAGTGATAGTACACACCAGCGCCACCAGAGCGGTCTGTCTCGTTCGCGAGAGGTAGACGGCGGATGTTTCCCCAGTTGTCATCAGCCCAGAGAAGGGTGATGTCCTCGGGAACAACAAGACCGCGCTCTTGGTAAGACTGAACTTCCTTGTAGAGACACCACAGCGATGGTACATCAGTCAAGTCCTTAACCTTGAGACCTTCCTTGAGGATCTCTCGCTGGTTGTCAACAAGAGTCTCCAGCATCTCAACAATCCCGTCGATGCCGAGATCGCCTTCGATAGCTGTGTCGCCAGTTCCTCGCATGGCCATAGTCCAGAGACTATTTCTGGCATACGGCTTGGCTCGAGAAACACCGTAGCGGAAGTACTCGTCGATGGTCTCGTTGTTGGTCTTGTACTGCCACTCACCCTCGTAGAATGTTCTGAACTCGTTCTGTGCTCGCATCATGGGCTCAGTGTGAGATCCACCCAGAACAATCTCGTAAGCGTCGAGAAGTGGCTGGTTCAGAGGATCATCGATGTAAACCATGCTGCCCCAGACAGTGGGCCAGAGGTAGTTGGCTCTAAGACGGAGCAGCAGTTCCGAGACGAGGGCGTAAAACTCGTGGTTGTAGGGAGCCTTGTTGTTCCAGGTTGGGTCCCAGCGTGAACTATGTCTGTCAGTGGCAACTTCTATCGTTGAACTGAAATGACTCACCCGACCCAGCTTGAAAGACCGGGCTGCTCATCGTTGAGGAAGATACCTCGGTACTTGACGGATGGAGACTTCTGAACCTTGGGCTTGGCGAGCACAAAGATCTCATCTCGTTTGCGGATAGGAACATCTGCCCACCAGTACCAAGGACTCACGCCAATCTGCTCGCTGATGTCGTAAATGCCGTAGATTGTGCCTCTGGGGCCACTTCCGGCAATGACCAGGGCTTCGGCAGTACCCTTGATGGGATCTTTGACAAGCTGGCTGACGAAAGACTCCCATTTGCCTTTGATCTTGCTAACATCGAGTAAACCATCTTTGATGAGCTTGTCTATGAGCTCAGAGTGGCCAATTGTACCAACGATAATCTTGGTGTTGCCAGCGTTGGGGTCTGAGTAGTTTGGTCCAGAGAAGTGCTGCTCGTCAAGGGTACGGTACTACATTCTTAGTGGACGCCTCTGAAGGTTGGGAAGTACTCACATGTGTGTTGTTCTTGACATCCACAGGCTTAAACTTATACTTGGCCGGGGATGCTTTCTTCTTGCCGTTGCTCAGAGTGAAGTTGGTGCCAGTAACACGGCCAAAGTCGACAGCGAGATCACCAGCAGCGCGGATGACGCCCCAGTACTCATCCTTAGAGACACGAATCTGACCAGACCCAGCATCTCCACCGAAGAGTTGAAAAGCGTCATCTGACTTGTTGAAGGCGATAATGGACTGTTGGCCGAGACCTGCTACCGCCGGCAGCAGGCCCAGCAGCGAAAGGTACACCTGTGAGACCTTCATAGCAAGAGATTCAAGCCAATGAAGCTGAGACCTCAGACCTATGAGCTAAATAATTTGCATCTTATACACATGCACCGGGTAAATCCAGAGATCAACATTCGAGAAATTTACGTTTAGGCACTATCGTGGTTCATGTAAGTGGGACATTTTGGTCGACGAGCTGGGGCATGATCATCGTAGCGTCGCATTGTGCCCCGCCAAACCAGGTTCATTAGCCACAAGGCCGGCTGTAGTCGAGGTCACTCCGGGGTACGGGCCAATTGGGAATGTGAGCACAATTTAACCATGGAGATCAGGCCAGGCCCCGGTTGACAGCAGCAGAACGTCTTGTCCCGAGTGCTAATTAGGTTAAGGTAATAACCCCGCTGCTGGGCGGGAGGTTGTTATTTGTGGAATTATAATGATGCACGAGTTAAGGTGATGTCATGGGCATGAATAAGATCGCCTGTTGGGTAGATCATGCTTATATTTGACTTTTCTAGCAGTCGGGATGAAATTATTGTGCCAGCCACGTTTCATTCCTTTATACACGTCCTCCTCCTCCTCCTCCTCCTCCTCTTTCGATCCGCGCAAGCGATACATTTTGATGCAACCCATATGCCACTCGGATTTCGAAATATACTGCTCTACAACGTTCCATGACTCCATCTTCTGTCTCCAGTCTTGGACTGAAGGCCTGCCGCAATTGTATGGCTGACCATGGTCAACGAACTTTTCCCAATTTCTATCATCAGAATGCATTGGTTGAGTAGTGGTCTCAGTGTCTTCGAATAGAAAAGCAAAGACCCTTTCTGGAAGCCACATTGACTGTCCCAGTGGAGACTGGGTAGTGTCTTGCAATGGTTCCAGGCTACTATAGCCTTGAAGCCATTTTCTGATCGAGGCCCTGTGTGCTTGATGATCCACGACTATTTTTTCGTCTTCTCCCTGCCATTTCTGATAGTTCTTCTTCCATTGACGCTTGAAAAAGTCCTCTAATAGCTCTTTGTCTCTGCTGCAATTGCTCAGAGCCTGTAGCGCTTCTTTAACCAGATTACTCATATTTTGCTGGAATTGGGCTTTTCTGACAACACTCTGAAGAAAGAGCCGAGATTCTAGTTTCTTCCGCTTTCGAGGAGCCAACCAACAGACCTGTGCGTTCGTCCATGTAGAAAACTCCGACCAGGGCTCTTTTTGCCCTAGTGACAAGAGCCAAGCCCTGTCCAGAAGATATCTGATAGCATCAACTTCTCGTTGATTGTTCGTTGCGTTCGAGTATACACAAAGTCCTATAAAAGGTGTAGACGTCGGAGTTGGCTTTCTTCTGAATGATTAGATAGAATCTATAGTGAGAAAGGCGGAAGATACGATCGTTAGGTTCGCATATCCGCAGGACCTCAGGGGCTATTGAGACCTTAAAGCACCCAGCTTCCACGGTAACCGTCACATCGGTGGTCGACTAGAACTCACGGGAGAGGTATGGGGCCATTATGTCAATCTCATCGGCCAGAATGCACAAAGAGCCAGCTTGGCCATGGACCCAAAATTTTCCATCATCGTTTGACCGAAGCTTGGGGAATAAGCGAGAGTGGAAGCTAACTTTCCACTCAGGTTGGTACGACCGTTGACTCTTTTGACTCCAATCAGGAACCCACGATGGGAGGCCAGGCATCGAGTGGCCATGGGTTGCCATGTCAAGCAATTGTGCTACCACTTCCCAGCTTTCATCAGTCACAAGGGTGGATGCCAGTCCTGTGTACACAGCTTGAGGTGATAGAGTGTAGTCTGGCTCTACGGCTTTCTTCCAGAGACCAAGTAAGGCAAAGATCTTGTCCCTTGGATCGGAAGCGTTGCAGTTCCGCGTATCACGTAGCAGGGTCAAGAAGCCACGAGCATCATCGATCTGCTGAGGGGAACCAAAGTGCCTCATCCATCTCTCACTGGACAATGCATGTAGATGCCTGTGGAAAAAGCCGCCATGACCGCCCAAGATACGCTGAATATGTATTCGCCCCGTACCGTGACGTTGATGTATTGCGCTGGTTCATCAATGCTCTGATTAGCCCAGTTCTCTGTGTGGGTCTGGACATCGCCAGGCTCTGAAGACATCGTCTCGACACTGTACAGGCTTCCCTGGATAAGGCAGGGTTGCTGAACTGCGTATCAATCAAAGGCCATTTCCTGAGTGCTCGATGAGCTACCATTTACAACTGGGCCCCACCAAAGTGGTCCAGACTTTTGAGGACGAAAAGGGACTCTTCTGATAACCTTCTCTGAAAGCCTAGAATTAACGATGGTGGCCGTATAGTACTTCAGACATGGATATAGCGTGCAAGAAGCTGCCACATAATCAGTCGGTTGATCATTAGCATATGGGAATGAACCATGGCATTGATCGCATTTCTCTTGTGGTGTCGTAAGAACAGAGAAGTTTGCGACTGACCACCTAGCGGCGTTGATAAACTCGGGGCTTGGAACTCGACGGGTCCATGTAACATTGCCGATCCTTCGGACAGCCATATATATATCGTCTGACATCAAAGAATTTCCGTATTCGAGTCTCATGGGTACTTTATCGTCTGAGAAACGAAATACCGGAAGATTGTAGCAGTGCGCGTCTTGATGCTAAGAGAAGAAGCTCGTTGGAAACCTGAACGCATGAGAACGGGGTCAAGGTTCATAAGCCGGTAATCATTGGCGATCCTGGCTATAGTAATTATTGCCGAGCCACTTCTGTTCGGCACGCTTTGACGCTTGCTGTGTGAAGGAGCCGATGCTGAGCGACAGTATAGCCACCACAGCAGCTCCAAGAGCCACGGGTTGTCTTAGTAAAACCACAGGCAGAAGATGCACAGATCCATATACTCCTCGGGAGGCATTTTCAAAGAGCTGGAGCAGCGGCAGAGGGCAGAAGCTTGCTGAGATCCTATCCCATTTGACCTGGGCGAGTAGTTGGAAGGCTATAAAGGTGGTGATAACCCATAACACAGTAGCAAGTATTGATATGAGGGCGTCAAGGGTAATGCCCAAGTTCTCCCAATCTGGTAGCTCTTGATCATTGTATTTCTTCAGAATAAGCAAGATACCGGTGAATACGGCTACTGCGAGGAGAAGGAGGGTAAACTCGAAAGCCCATGAAAGATCTATGCAGTCACGAGCGCTTTTCCTTCTGGATGCAGCGTTGTCACTGTTCTGCGCACCATTGTCCTCATTAGAATCGACTTGCTGGATGGTAATGCCTCAGGCTGTGTGATGTAGCGCCTGTCTTTCCTCAAATTGTGCCTGGCGCCTTTGAGAATAAGTGTGACGTGGGGAATTGAGTATCCTGGTTTGACTCATTCTCTGAAGTATGTACGTGGTTAGTGGACATGTTAGAAAACCTGGTGGATGCACTAGGAAGACATGGCTCCACTTCCAAACGCGGGGAGGCAGGAGGATACAGCTTTGAGCTGGCAGGTAGGATTTTCATTCCGGATTGGGTGCCAGTCTAGCCAGTTCAGCTGTATAGCAGATAATCCGTCTACTGGCAGAATCCGAAGCTTGTATTTTAGGTGCATAAGCGAGGCAAGTGTTACGCCAATGAGGAAGGGAATGTGAAATCAGACATAGCGGAGCTCAGCTAAGCTGTTTTGGTAGCTAACAAAGGAAATTACAGTTTGCAGGCAAGCAATACGGGCTCTGATCTGGTTCAGACGAGTCAAGGGCGCATATCATATCATTGGCAAACAGTTGAGAATAGACGCCGCTTGGGCGGGTAACCAGCCTCGACAATGAATCCAAGGGCATAATCGAATCACCTAGACTCTTTACGATTCCATTGTGATGGTGAACCCCAACTCTTGGACCTATTCGTCTATTAGAACTCTCTTGCCAGGAGTCAAAAGCTGAATTGTGTCCCCTGAACATCCCCCATTTCGCTTATTCGTCCTTTCGATCTTGGATAAGAGGACTGGCAGATGTTACCCAAAATTCAGCCAGCGATGCCTACATTCCACCACGGTCGGGATCGGTGATTTTCCCGCAAGAGATAAGACTAAACGACTGACCAATGACCAGACTAACAATAATGATCATGAGACTGTATACGTAGCGAAACTAACGCTAGACACAACGAGATTGACGATCGGCGATAAAGTTGGACTAGAACTAGAACATCGGAGGTTACGGATTAAATAAACTACCGAGAGGGATGAGCGTTCGTTTATCCGAGACAAAGAGACGCAAAAAGAAATGCACTAACAATTCTTAGCTTCCGGAGTTTTACACATCCGCTACGGAGTACATGACGTATTAAGACTACCCTAAATGTGAGATTGTTATGCCAGATATCAGTCTAATGTTTATTCCAAGTGGCCTCGATGCTATAACAAAGCCAATAATTAACAGCAAGTAATAAAGGAGATGACTAGACTTCCGACATTTGCCATGTGAGTACATGTAAAGAGATCTCTCAAGATGGTAGCTTTTTCTTTGCAATTGCTCTGCAGCAGTCACGCCAAATCTGCCGATCGCTGTCGAGATCTATCTGATTGGTTTCTAAAGGAAAACAAAGAACACGTCGCATTAAAACCACAATAACAGCACGTTGCTGCGCCAATGCACTTTTTATTGCCAATGCAACAATGCGTGCGTTGACACAAGTCCCGAGAAATTAACCTTTGAGGCCGTAACAGCAGAGGCACAGGTAAAGTGAATTCGCTGAAACGACTGAAGCGTTGAGTAAGCTATGACCTCATTGCATGTGCCGAGACTCGCGAATAAGAAAAATAACCCGACGGAAACACCGCAGATGGACTTTTCGGGTCCCTCATCAGACACCGTCCCGTGATCTGCGATCTACCGTGACGTCACAATGCAAGGTCTAGAAAAAATCCGAATGACAACGAGAGAGAGTGACTCAGCGCTGCCTCACGGGTAAACGTAACTGCTGGCCTCTGCGGACGAGACCGCAAAGGGCGGACGGAGCAGGGATTCGCCATAACCCCCGACACTCCGCCTAGCCCGCCGATCAGATCCCCAAAGCACGCACTAGCAGACCGGCACAAACCTAATTGCTCCCTTGGTTTTTCGCATCCCCGTCAGGCCAGCGTCGACGGCCGCTGCTGTCGGACTAGCGGGGACCCAGGCAGGTCAGGCAGCCCGACTGTATGGACTGGATTGAATAGGGTGTCAGCGTGGCTGAACTATGTCAGACGCAGACTTTGAGGCTACCGAAGCTCCGACCATGTCATGACAGCATTGTCGGGGTGCTGTCGGGCCCGGCACCTGGGGAGTTTGAAGTTTATGAGGTTGCTGTTAGCTAACTTAAAGCCCAGTTCATTTCCGCCCAGAAAGTCAAATCATTCCATAGACAATTCACTGCTTCTTTTTTAATCTTAATTTGGCTGATCTGATCAATTGCCTGACAACGGGTCAGACGTGCTTGACTCTGTTTTTCCACAATCACATTCCAGTCAGATTTACACAAAAACACAACAAACAACACCACCACCATCGAAAGAACTTACTTTTCTTTGAACAACAGCTTCAAAATGACGCCGCGACACTCAATTGAGAGTCCACCAGACTCAATTGAAATGGATCATTCAACAGGAAGCGAGGGCACATACACCCGCCCGTCGCCCCTCACACGAAGCAACACCATGATCATGGACGAGCAAGACCAACAAGAACTCCAAAGAATCGCAACTGGCATTTCTCAACGCCGCAGACAGAGCTTAGCCACAGTCCCATCCAGAATCGCCACCATCAATGAAGAAGACCCCGCATTGGACCCTACAAACAAAGCCTTCGACCTGTCGAAATGGCTACCGGCTTTCATGCACCAACTGCAGGAGGCAGGCTTTGGTCCCAAGAGCGCTGGTGTCGCGTTCAAGAATTTGAACGTCTATGGCACGGGAGCGGCACTGCAGCTGCAGAAGACGGTGGCGGATATTATCCAGGCGCCGTTGAGGATTGGTGAGCATTTGAAGAGCGGGAAGAAAGAGCCGAAGAGGATTCTTCATCAGTTCGATGGGTTGCTGAGAGGTGGTGAGACGCTTATTGTTCTCGGTCGGCCTGGCTCGGGATGTTCGACACTGCTTAAGACTATGACGGGTGAGCTTGAGGGACTGCATCTTGGAGAGGAGTCGATGATTACGTACAATGGTATCTCGCAGAAGGATATGATGAAGGAGTTCAAGGGCGAGACTGGTTACAACCAAGAGGCATGTCATCTCACCCATCTCAATTTTTGATGTTTGCTAACAATTTCGTGAACAGGTTGATAAGCATTTCCCCCATCTCACCGTCGGTCAAACGCTCGAGTTCGCCGCTGCATGCCGTCTCCCCTCCGACCCCGAAAAGTTCGGCCTCGATAGAACACGCGAAGAAACAGTCAAGAACGCCACCAAGATCGTCATGGCGATTTGTGGCTTGAGCCATACCTACAACACCAAGGTCGGCAATGACTTTATCCGTGGTATCTCGGGCGGTGAGCGAAAGCGAGTTAGTATTGCTGAGATGATGCTTGCTCAGTCGCCAATGGCTGCGTGGGATAACAGGTGAGTACAAGCAATGAGTGACAAGTTACGAAACTGACGTGTGCACAGTACGCGAGGTCTAGACTCAGCGACAGCTCTCAAGTTCGCCCAGGCCATTCGTCTGGCCTCCGACTACACCGGCTCCGCCAACGCCCTGGCAATCTATCAAGCCAGCCAAGCCATCTACGACCTCTTCGACAAAGCAGTAGTCTTGTACGAAGGTCGCCAGATCTACTTCGGTCCCGCGAGCAAGGCCAAGGCCTACTTTGAGAAAATGGGCTGGGAATGCCCTGCTCGTCAGACCGCGGGTGATTTCCTCACATCCGTGACTAACCCGCAGGAGCGAAAGGCCAGACCGGGTATGGAGAACAAGGTTCCTCGTACGGCGGAGGAGTTTGAGCTCTACTGGCATAACTCGCCTGAGTGTAAGAGGCTGCGGGAGGAGATTGAGTTGTATCAGCAGGATTATCCTTCTCATAACCGCTCTGAGGCTATTGCGCCTCTGAGAAGGCGCAAGGCCCTCTAGTATGTTCCTCCTACCCTTGATGGATCAACGGTATACTGATAATGTGTACAGTCAAGATAAGCGTACTCGACCCAAGTCTCCGTACATCATCAGCATCGTGACTCAGATCCGCTTGACGACCAAGCGCGCCTACCAGCGAATCTGGAACGATCTCTCAGCGACAGCAACACAGGTAGCCATCAACGTAATCATGTCTCTCATCATCGGTTCAGTCTATTACGGGACTAGCAATGGGTCTGCTGGCTTCTACTCCAAGGGCGCAGTTCTCTTCATGGGTATTCTCATGAACGCACTCGCCGCCATCTCCGAGATCAACAATCTCTACTCCCAGCGCCCCATCGTCGAGAAACACGCCTCCTACGCCTTCTACCACCCCGCTGCTGAAGCCATCTCCGGTATCGTGGCGGACATACCCATCAAGTTCATCTCGGCGACTGTCTTCAACATCATCCTGTACTTCTTGGCTGGTCTGCGTCGTGAGCCTGGTAACTTCTTCCTGTTCTTCCTCATCACGTACATCTCGACTTTTGTCATGTCTGCGATCTTTAGGACGATGGCTGCTGTGACGAGGACGGTTTCTCAGGCTATGATGTTGGCTGGTGTTATGGTCTTGGCGCTGGTTATCTACACTGGTTTCATGATTCGTGTTCCGGAGATGGTTGATTGGTTTGGCTGGATTAGGTGAGTGGCTTCTTGCTTGCTACGGAGGACCCGCTAACAGTTACAGATGGATTAACCCGATTTTCTACGCCTTTGAGATCCTGGTAGCCAACGAATTCCACGGTCGCGAGTTTGACTGTTCCCAGTTCATCCCAGCCTACTCCGGCCTCAGCGGCGATACATTCATCTGCTCAGCCGTCGGATCTGTAGCGGGACAGCGAACAGTCAGCGGTGATGCCTTCATCGAGACCAACTACCGATACTCCTACTCCCACGTCTGGCGCAACTTTGGTATCCTCCTTGCTTTCCTCGTCGGCTTCATGCTCATCTACTTCATCGCCACTGAACTCAACTCCAAGACCGCTAGCAAGGCTGAGGTCCTCGTCTTCCAGCGTGGTCAGGTCCCCGCTTATCTTCAGGATGGTGTTGACAGGAGCGTGAACAATGAGCAGCTAGCTGTGCCTGAGAAAACCAACGAGGGTCAGGATTCTACTGCTGGACTTGAGCCGCAGACGGACATCTTCACTTGGAAGGATGTTGTCTATGATATTGAGATCAAGGGTGAGCCGCGACGTCTTCTGGATCACGTCACTGGTTGGGTCAAGCCTGGTACCCTCACCGCTCTGATGGGTGTTAGTGGTGCCGGAAAGACTACTCTTCTTGATGTTTTGGCTCAGCGAACTACCATGGGTGTCATCACTGGAGACATGCTTGTCAACGGAAGACCTCTCGATGCCAGCTTCCAGCGAAAGACAGGATATGTCCAGCAGCAAGGTCAGTGCCATCCCCTTATGAATCGACATGGTTCAGTATTAACACCTTTCAGATCTCCATCTCGAAACCTCCACCGTCCGCGAGAGTCTCCGCTTCAGCGCCATGCTTCGTCAACCCTCAACCGTGAGCAACGAGGAGAAGCACGAATGGGTCGAGAAGGTCATCGACATGCTCAACATGCGAGACTTTGCCAGCGCCGTCGTCGGTGTCCCTGGAGAAGGTCTCAACGTCGAGCAACGCAAGCTTCTCACCATCGGTGTCGAACTCGCCGCTAAGCCCAAGCTCCTACTCTTCCTCGATGAACCTACCAGCGGTCTCGACTCCCAGAGCTCTTGGGCTATCGTCGCCTTCCTTCGCAAGCTCGCCGACGCAGGACAAGCTATCCTCTGTACTGTCCATCAGCCCAGTGCTATTCTGTTCCAGGAGTTCGATCGTCTTCTGTTCCTTGCTCGTGGTGGTAAGACCGTGTACTTTGGAGATATCGGTCAGAACTCGCGTACCCTTCTTGACTACTTTGAGAAGGAGGGTGCTCGAGCTTGTGGTGATGATGAGAACCCTGCTGAATGGATGCTCGAGATCGTCAACAACGCTACTAGCTCCCAAGGTGAAGATTGGCACACTGTTTGGCAACGCAGCCAAGAGCGTCTCGCTGTCGACGCTGAAGTCGCCAGGATTGCATCTGAGATGTCGTCCAAGAGTTCCCAAGACGATTCTGCCAGCCACTCCGAGTTCGCCATGCCGTTCCGTGCACAGCTCCGAGAGGTCACTACGCGAGTCTTCCAGCAGTACTGGAGAATGCCCACGTATATCATGTCGAAGCTCATTCTTGGCACGATCTCTGGTCTTTTTATTGGCTTCTCTTTCTACCAGCCTGATAACTCGTCTGCTGGCATGCAGAATGTCATCTTCTCCGTCTTCATGATTATCACAGTCTTCTCTACTATTGTTCAACAGGTAAGCCCCCTATCACCGTTGGCCTTACGGTATACTGACCCTTTAGATCCAACCTCACTTCATCACCCAGCGTGACCTGTACGAAGTTCGAGAACGACCCAGCAAAGCCTACTCTTGGAAGGCTTTCATCATTGCCAACGTCATTGTCGAGATCCCCTGGCAGGCTCTTACTGGCATTCTAATGTATGCCTGCTTCTACTACCCTGTCATGGGCGTCCAGAGCTCAGCCCGCCAAGGCCTCGTCCTTCTCTTCATGGTCCAGCTCATGCTCTACGCCAGCTCGTTTGCTCAGATGACCATCGCTGCTCTTCCCGATGCTCTCACTGCCTCGTCTATTGTCACTCTCTTGGTCCTCATGAGCTTGACCTTCAATGGTGTTTTGCAGTCTCCTGATGCTCTTCCGGGTTTCTGGATCTTCATGTATCGCGTTAGTCCTTTCACCTACTGGGTGGCCGGTGTTGTATCTACCGAACTGGGTGGACGTCTCGTCAAATGTTCACGATCAGAGGTTTCTGTCTTCAATCCTCCATCGGGCCAGACCTGTGGCGATTACATGGCAGACTATCTGAAGCAGGCTCCCGGTCAGCTACAGAACCCTGATGCGACGTCGCAGTGTCAGTACTGCTCTTTGTCCAACGCAGATCAGTTTATGGCTGGGAACAGGATCTACTACACCGAGAGATGGCGCAACTTTGGCATTGTTTGGGCTTATATTGGCTTTAACATCTTCATTGCTGTTGCAACTTACTACATGTTCCGAGTTAAGAAGTGGAACTTTGGAAAGAAGAAGAAGGCCTAAGGTTGCAAGAAGTTAATAGTCGTCTCATACTTATTTTGTTGACTGGAGTCAGTTTTGCATCTCAGATTGGTTCCATAGTGGCAAACATTAGTCTTGTGATAGCTTTTAAAAGTATTTAATAATTTCACATTCTATTCTTAATCTCTGTTTGGTGCCTCATTACGCTAAACTTCTGAATTTTGCCTGAAAACTTAAACCTCAATCGAGGATTCGAGGCCGTTACTTTAGTTACATGATGAGGCTGATGGCTATAGCCAAAAGTTTGTTTAGTGATGATGTCGCAGTGAACGCGGGTGTTCAGTAATTTTTGACAGCCAGTGACTTTCTGCTGCCAAATACCTGACTATCTGGATTTGGCTGATCACGGATGAATCATAATGACTGACAAGGTTCAATTTATCCAGCATCAGCAAATATTTGAACAGCTTCCTGATCGAGACAGCCCCACCCGGCAGTGAGTCACGCCATCATCAGCAGCTTATAGCATCGGAAGCATAATTCTAGATGCTTATTTAAATGCAGGACTCGCACTGGATTATTCACTCATATTCTGTTGAACACACAGTTGCTGCAAATATAACATTACACCCATCTACATCATGACATCGACGAAACCAAGTTGTTCACTTTGTGATATCTCCTTTGACAACAGCCTGGAGCATCGAGTGCATGCCAAGAGTGAGGCTCAGTAAGTTTCATGAAGCACATGCATTAATGCCAAACACGTGCATACTGACATATTCTCAGTGTCCAAGCTTTGAGGAATCGTGCCGCTGCTTCAGGCCTAATCGAGCAATCAACCGAGGACTGCGATACATTTTTGCATACAAGCAATGATGCAGAAGAGCTCTCAAGTAGCGACGATGAAACTGGAGTCGACACTTCGAGCAGTGTGATTCCTGAATTTGATCCCACAAAATGCATCATCTGCACTCACAGCGATGAAAGCTTTGATCACACCCTTCTTCACATGGAAACAGCTCACGGTCTACGGATACAGTTCCGAGACCATCTAATCGTGGACTTGGAGACAGTGATATGGTATCTCTACTTCCTAGTGGCCACATACCGCGAGTGCATCTACTGCGGAACACGAAGACGGACGGTAGAGGGAATCCAGCAGCACATGAGAGACAAAGGCCACTGCAGGGTTGAGTTGACGGACGAGATGCAGGAGTTTTATGACCTCGAGGGTCTAAAGGCTCATGGTCGAGAAAACCCGGTTTCAGTTGATAACGAGAGTCTCCGGCTATCATCCGGCAAGATCCTTTCACATCGTGATGCTCCCGTCACAAAACCACGCCGAACATCGCCGCAAGAAGACAATGAGGAGAAGAGGGCACCTCTTCCCAGCCATGCAACTTCTGATGCACTTACAGCCAGAGATAAGAAGGACGCCGCTCTTGCGTCCCAATTAGCGCAGCTCAGTGTCAAGGACCAGCAGAGTCTGATACATCTGACATCATCGGAACAGAGGAGTTTCCTCCTGCAGAGGAAAAGGGAATTGGATGCAGTTCGTCGGTCGGAAAGGAAGATGAGGCTGAAGACGGAGAGGTTGAGTAACAGGACTATGATGACGCACTTCAAGAATGATGTTCCTGGGAGGAGTAATGGATGAGTAGAATGGCCGGTTGCTTCTATTCGAGACATACGATTCTCACTAGACTCACTACGGACTATTTAACAAACGTGATAGTGCTAAAATCCTTTGCAATACTAATAATCTTCAGTCTTCTTCATGATGCCGTGTATTCATGAACTATCGTGTTCTACATCAGTCGAAAGCCATCATCATTGGCAATAGCTGGCTCCGTGAATTCTATCTGTTCAAGCCAGTTCACATTCAATCAGACTCTCAACTCCATTCGCGACAGTCCAAATATTGCGAATCTTCAGTCCAGCCTCCCCAACTAGCTTCTCCCAGTTTTGTTGCGTACGCTCTCGCGAAGCAAGCAGAGTAAGCATCATGATATCCAAAGCTGTAGCCTCCCACTGAGCGCCAGTATTAGGGATAACGTTCTCGTTGATCAAAAGCTTGCTATATCCGGGCTTCATGGCAGCCTTGACTTGGCCCAGAATCTTAAGACAAGTCTCGTCTGACCAATCATGGAGAACGGAGTGCATGTAGTATGCACGGGCACCTAGAGTCAGGTTAGAAAGCATCACAGTAGAGGATACGGGGCCGCTTACCTTTGATAGGTTGCTCGGTATAGAAGTCATACTTCATTCGCTCAATCTTGTTGTCTAGTGAAGTGATCTGATCAATCACGACGGGAAGATCCTGGAGGATGAGACGACCTTGTGCATCGGGGAACTTGCGGCAGAACTCGCCAATATCATGACCGAAAGAGCCACCGATATCGACCAGCAGAGCAGAGTCTTCCGACTTCTCAAAGCCATCGATAAGCTTCTCTTGAACGGGGAAGAAACCCGCGTCCATCCAAGACGGTCGACCTTGACGGTAGCCGCCCATGTGAAGATGGAACAACTGGCCGTATGGTGGGTTGGTGTGAAGATGCTCGAAGAAGGTCTTTTCTGTCTTGTAACCTAGCTGCAGGGGAGAATTGCTTATGTCAGTGGCATCCTTCCATGAGTTGATGTCGGCCCATTCGTGGAATTGACCTAGAGCGTTGAGACAGGCGCCGGAGCTAAAGGTGGCGTCAGCGCAGGACATATGCCAGAGTCTGGGTGTTCTTACATGCAAGGATATCCAGCGTTAATGAATGGGAAAGCCATCGACTTGATGAAGTTTGTGGCTTGGTATGTATCCTGATCAATTTCCGTGATATAACCCATTGAGGAGACATGTCTCACAAGACGAGCTTCATAAAATTAGTGGTATAGTACGAGAGCTGAGATAGTGATGCACTCACCAAGAAGAGCAGGCTCAATGCTCTTCTCCCTCGCGACATCAGCAACCTTAAAAGGCCCATTGATCTTGGCGACATGAGTCCAGACTTCCTTAACGGTACCGGCCGTCAAAGCGCAGTGAAGCGAAGGTTCAGCCCAAACATGGCGAAGCATAGTCTCCCTGGGAGTCTCGAGTGACTGCCACAAACTCTTAGCCTTAGCCATGAGCTTGAGTCGCGCTGTCGGGTCATCACTATCTAGATCGCCACTAAGAGCATTAATCTCCTTGATCAGAGAGGGAACGGCGTCAATGTTGGCGGCGTTCAGAGCGATTGATACATCAGGCTCTTCCGACTTGGTGGCATCCGGGGTGTCGTCTGAAGATCCAGAGGAACTCAAAGCTGAGACGGAACTTTCGAGCTTCTTCTCTGTTCCTCGGTATTCCGTTTCTGGAACGGTATGTCCGTTTGTGTGAGAAACAGTTGTGTCAGCCATAATGAAGGGTTTTGTGAAAAGAAATGCCTTGTGTATAAGATTTATGATCCACTTGAGAAATGGAAGCAAGGTAATGTCGGTGAGTGAGTGATTCAGGAGGGATCAACAGCAATAAAAAAGAAAAGAAAAAGCAGCAGAAGTGCCCAGAGCTCGTCAATGCATGGCATGATAGCTTGGCTGTTGGTCGACCCCCGGTCCTCCAACCGTTACAGGCCCATTCTCATGCATGTGGTTGTGAAAATCAACCAATTGGGGCTCTCGGCAGAGAGTCCAGTCGTTCGGGTTGCATTCAGAAGATGTCTTCGAAACAGCCTGAAACCACCTTCCTGGCAAACCTTTTGCATACCAAGGATATGACAAGATGCACTGATTCGTCTGCCAGTGCTGATCACTGGATCATACAATGACATTGATACGTTTACCAGGCCACAGAGAACGATATGCGTTGAGTTAACGGGTATCTGGGACAAAGCTCCGTCGCGAACCTAGCAGTTACTGGGTTAGAGGCATAAGCTTCGGTGGTCCGTGCGCTGTAACCTTACTATGCAAGCCCCTATAAATTAGTGGGCCTACTGTTAAATGTAACGCCCTGCGCCGTAGCATTGGCAATACCTTGGTTAGATAGATATTAGCCCGTGTCTCTATAAGAAATAGCTGTTGAACCGGGTATAGACC